>PVJC01007655.1:31218-50968 GCA_004026665.1 Murina feae | reverse complement strand
GTCTGAGAGATCAACATAGAGGGGGTGCCTGCTCCAAGCCTTGATGGTGTGCCTGGGGGCAGGTCCCCAGCAGGTAGACACACACAGGAGGACTGCTCCGAGCCTCAGATGCGGCTGGGGGCAGGTCCCCAGTGGTGACACACACACACACACACACACACACACAAAAGGCGCCTGGCAGACTGGGGCCATCATAGGATATCCACTGAGGGGTCCCAGACTGTCAGAGGGCACAGGCCGGGCTGAGGGACTCCCTCCACCCCAAGTGCACAAATTTTTGTGCACCAGGCCCCTAGTTACTATGAATTGAGGAAACTTGTTCAGAGGGTCTAAAGAACTAACTCTAAGGCTCTAAGGCTAGAAAGGTGTTGTGTTTCTTTTCCATTGCTGCTGTGACAAATGACCACAAACCCCATAACTTAAAACTTCACATGAGTATCACAGTTGTGTCATGCAGAAGTTTAAAAAGGGTCTCACTGGGTTTGAGTCAAGGAGGCTCCAGGGGAGAATGTTGCCAGGGACTATATCTTTTATCTCTGCCATCCCAGTGGCTAGCACAGAGCTTGCATATTGTAGGAGCTCGAAAATTAGATAAGAAAATAAATATTAAAGGATGAATGAAGATAGCAGGCAGAGGTCAAGAAGCTTAGGTTCTTCCTGCCCAACCACCATTGCTTGGGGATTGAGCTTCAACCTATGCACCAAGAGGTCACGGTTCGATTCCCCATCAGGACACATGCCTGGGTTGTGGGCTCAGTCCCCATTGTGGGGCCTTTGGAAGGCAGCCAATCAATGATTTTCTCTATCATTATTTCTATCTCTCCCTCTCCCTTCCCCTCTGAAGTCAATAAAAATATATTTAAAAAAAGAAACTTAGGTTCTTCCTGGTTCTACCACTATTCTACCATGGGAGCTGAAGAGATTTATCTCACAACCTCTGGAGTCCACCTTTTCCATCGGCATTATGAAGGTGTTAGTCTAATCTTGAATGTCCATGTCAAGTCTAATATCTCATGATTCTCAGCCAGGCCACAAGCAGCTCCTGCTTTGCTTTTATTTTTGTTTTCCTATTTCACAAAGCCTGCAGCTTCCCACCACTCCAGGGAGCCTAATCTTACTACTTGTCAGTCTTGTCTGTCAGCACATTGCCAAAAGCCATCCCATACTTTCCCGGATTGCCTCCTGGCCTGCTCTCAAGCCATCAGCTCTGCCTTTCTCAATAAGCCCTTTTCATTCTGTGTGCAATGCTCCCAGGCACCCCAGCCCCTGAGCTCTCTCCTGTCTTTGGCATGATCACTGATCACAGTAGGGCTCCGAGCAAAAAGCTTTAGTGTGTTGCTTCTGGAGGAAAGGAACAGAGGGGTGATTCATTCATTGAACACATATTTGGGGAGCACCTCCTGGTTTTCAGGTAGTCTTCCACTTGCTGGAGTACAGTCATGAGCAAGACACACATAGCCTGCCCAGAGGGAACCCGTGTGTCTACATATTCTGGATAACAAAAAAATGCCAAATATGGGGACATCTCAAACATCATATAGTTAGAGGATAGGAGGATAGGAGAGGAGATTATAAAGGGGCAACAGGAAACTTTTGATGATACAGCAGCATCCTGATCGTGGTGAAGATTTCAGGAGTGTATACATAGGTCAAAACGTATCAAACTGGACCCTTAAAATATGTGCAGTTTATTGCATGCCTCCAGAAAACTGTTAACAAATAACTTTTTCTGATTAAGATGAGAAATTTGGTGTGTGTGTGTGTGTGTGTGTGTGTGTGTCCGGTGAGGAGAAGGAAAGTGGCAGGTTTTACAGAGAGGGGATGAAGGATAGAGAGGTTAGATATTTGTCATCTTTGAAATTGTTCAGACCCACAATTTAAGTTTCCATCTGGGAGGCTGAGGCTCTGAGGGTTATGATAATTTTTCTAAGGTCCTATAGCTCTTGTCTGATCATTAATACTCTTAATAACAACTACCATCATTTAGGCAACCCCTGAGAACCATGCCCTGTAAGAGGTGCTTTAAGTCCATTATCGCACAAACCTCGTAGTTTCCCCTCTGAGTGGACATCATTCCTCCCTCTGTGACGAATGAGGAAACAGGCTCAGTTAAATACCTTTCTGAAGCCCACCTGGCTAGAAAATCCATGGGCTGTGATTTAAGTTCAGGTCAGTCTGAGTCCAAAGACAGAGCAGTTTTCATTTTGATAAAACCTAGCATTAATAATTACCTACAGAGCACTTTGATCTCAAGTATAAGGAAAAATTATCACAGAAATAGTAAATAATAAAACACAAGGCCCGGAAAATGTTTTGGGGACTGGATAGAGGAAATGGTTGTACAACATTGTGAATGTACTAAATGCCACTGAATAGTAGACTTCAAAATGGTTCCTTTTATGTAATGTGAATTTCACCTCAATTAAAAAAAACACACCACAAATTAACAAATATTTAACTTTAGTGAAGGTAAAACACAGAACGTGCTGCATCATTAAATTTAATGAAATTGAGCTTTTTTCCAGCCCAGTATTTTAACAGAGCTATTACTTTGAAAGCCTTGGAAAATGTTTTTGCTAGTAAGCTGCAGACTAATAAATAATATGTGAAAAACAAGAACGCATTAACAGTGCAGAGGGTGCGGCAGAAATCGCTGTGGACCTGGTCAGGGGCTGTGTGGAGCTGGGTTGGCTGAGAGTTTACCCACCCTAGATCTTGGGTGAACCTCTTTGCTTCTTGAAAGCTTTGTTTCTTAAAACCAGGATAGTACAGCCTGCACCTGCTGACCTCCAAGCCTGATCGTGAGGCTCAACTAAGAGATTCAGTGGAGGTGTTTTTGTAAAATCTAGAGCTAATCAAAATGAGGGCATGATGATCACCGTTCGGAGCCGCGTCATTGAGGGGAGGGAGCTCCTCTATTGCACAGCTGCCAGGAGCAGAGATGATGTGCGCGAAGCATCTAATGAGGTGGCGGTGAGTCTGCACGGGCTCGGTGACTCACGGGGCATTATGTTATGGCAGAAGCCACACTGCGCCAGTTCCTGGGCTTAACACTTAAAGACCCGGCAGCTTCTAGTTCCTGTCTCTTCCTGTCATTCTCAAAGAAGCCAGTCACATATAAAAAGTGTGACTCTCCCACACTGACGTGCTATGTGGAATTCTGAGCCAGCCACTGGCTAGAGAGAAATAGGCAATCTACTGATGTCCCCCAGCTGTCTAAACCCATGCGCCAGCTATGCGAGTGAAGACACTATTTTGGACATCATTAGACATGAAGAAAATCCAAGGTACCCACTGGAAAGTCAGGACTAAGGCCCCCAAAATACAGCCTCCACAGAGCTATCTGAGCTCTCTCCTATTCTTGGGTCATCCCAGCTGAGACCCCAGTCAGTGAGGGGCAGAGATGAGCCATTCCTCAGATGTGCCCTGAGTCCTTCCCCACAGACTCATAACCGTGATAAAATGGTCATGGTTTTTACTTCCCTGCCTTGTGAGGTGGCTTGCTCTGCAGCAAAAGACAACAGGAACACCAAGAGAGGGGAAAGACTGTGGGCCATGGAAACAGGCTGAACTTGATTCCAGGTCTCCCCCTGTCACACATACGCACACACAAAACACACACTTGCCTACACGTGGTGTGATCTTGGACATTTTGATGAGCATCTCTGAGCCTCAGCTTCCTCATCTATCCAGAAGGAACAGTCACACCTACATTGCGGGGTTACTGTAAGGAGTGTACACCCGCATGCAGACTGGCAGGCATGGATTGGCCCTTCATAAATGGTGCCTGTCATTGTTATTTCAATTCTTGCTGAGCTTTCAGTCCTCATACCTAAGAAAAATGGAAACATTTCTGCAATGAACCTGTAGTTTAATTCTGCTGCATCCAAATAAGCTACCAGATTGCTTTTCTAACCAGAGGCCCTTTCCTAGGACTGTGCCATTTTGGAGCTGCTTTTCCCCCAGGGGTGCCACTGCCCATCCTGCCCACATTCTTTCCAAATACCCATGTTTCATTTCCCTTTGAACCTGGAACTCTGTGTTGGATACCCAGGGGCTCAGTGCAACAAAAGGCTTTCAGAATTAGGAACTATAAATCAGGATTACCGTGAGGGGCTTCATCCTCTTGACCTTTCTAGCTAGTTAAACTCCTGGCTGAGGGTCTGGCAGAAGGCACGAGTTTATGATTTGCAGCGACTTTAGACGGGACACACTAGGCAGTCAGTCCCTAAGCTGCCTGGACCAGTCCTGGCCCGGGTCTGTTTGGGTCTTCGGCAGTGATGTGAATCCCTAATATCCCTCACTCTCCTGGCTCACCTCTTTCATTCGCTTTCTCTTATCATAGCCACCAGCAGGCGGGAAAGGGAGAGAGGGGTGTGTGCAGCCCCCATCCCCATGCTATTTAATTTCCTGTCCCTCCAAATCCAAGCAGCCTCCCTTCGGACCTGTTTAGAAAGACTGATTTAGCAGTTGCAAATACCAACAGCGGGATTGCAGAGGATCATGAGCAAGCAGCTGGGCTAGCCATTGGAAACATGACTTCTTTACAAATGTTTCCGTTTACAGTTTCAACGGGAAAGATGAGGGACTGAGAGAACAAAGAGCGAGAGACTGCCCCCTCCGGCCCCAGGCCCTGTATGCCAGGGCCAGGTGAGGAGCCTGGGTGGCCCTGAGAAGCAGGCCAGCCGCCTCTCAGATAAAAGGTGTCAGAGTTGCCTCTGTCCCGTGAAACAGCAGCCAGAATACGTGGAAGTCTTGACATTTATTTTCTGAACTTCCTGGAAACAGTGATCAGTGCCCAGTGGTGTCTGACGTCAGACGGCAGCCCTCCTGTGAGCAGCAGCCCACCGATCACCAGCTGAAACCGGTCTGGCTTCCAGGAGCAATTAATTGGTGCCGCCTGTTTCCTCTGCCTGGAAAGAAAGAGCCAGAAAGGAGTCCTGGCCACCAACCCGATCAGAGCTGGTTTTCTCAGGAGCTGCTGACTGCTCACACAGTCTCCATAGCAGCAGAGGGTTGCCATGGCAACTCTTCCCTCAGTATCTTCCAGATGAGAACTCAGTATACTGAACCAGCGGCTTTAGAAAACCTTATTGTATGTGCCTGCTCTTATCCCCAGTTCCTAGAGGAAGAAACTAAAGCTCCTTGAAGTTTTAATCACATCGTTTGTGTTCATTTCAGTATAAAAACTACCCTAAAACAATTCCCTCAGACTTTGTGGCTAAAAGCAACGGGAATTTTCTCTCACAGTTTTGAAAGCTAGATGTTCAAAACTAAGGTGTCAGCAGGGCCATGTTCTCCGGGAAGGCTGTAGGGCAAAATGAGTAAATATGTAACAGGTGCTGTTGGTGCCCCCACCACTTCAAGGCACTTCAACCTGACTTCCTCCCACCAGCACCTGGCTTCCTCCTGCTGCTGGAGCCTCCATTGGCACCCAGGAGGCAGGCCTGGAGAGCCAGGGAATGCACGCTCCCTGGGGTAGCTGTCAGGGGTAGCTGCTCTCTTGTCCCCTGGGAGGATGGCTTTGAGCTGCATGCTTTGCATTACTTCCAGATGTTCCCCAGCCTGATTAAGCTCCAGTTGTCCACAGTGGTGAGTGGCTTGATAAAATGCCCTTTCATGGCCACCTATAACCCCTCTCACACTTCCCTACCTCTCTCCCCATGGTCCCCCTTTATCTCCCAAATAAACTACAGGCACCCAAATTCTTGTATCAGAGTTGGCTTCTGGGGAACTTCAAACTAAGACAAAAGTAAAGCTGTTATTATTATAAGGATACACATCAGGTCAGTAAGCCTCTGCAATTGCTAAAAAGACTTCTTTAGTGTATTGAACTAAAATCTGCATCCAAGTAGGTTTCAACCATTGGTCTTGATCTTGCCTCCTAAGCAATATGAATTGCTTTCTTTTCTGTTTCTATTCCAGAGATCTTCCCATCAGCCACCCATCTTGCCTTTTCCCCATCATTAAGTCTTTTATTCTCCATTGTTAAATTTCCTGTGTTGTGCCCTCATTCTTTCATTAGAAGCCTTTTGTCATAAGTCTCCTGGTCCAGCTCCCTCCTCATTCTGCAGAAACTAGATCGATCTCCTTTCGGGACATTCTCCACCCTGTTCCCAAGAATTTTATTTGCTTAATCCATTATCCAGACCTACTTTTGTCATTGGAGCCAATGAAAGATGGTACTCCTTACACGGTTGAGGTTATAAACTGAGTTTTGTTCTTATACAACACTGGAGTGTTGTGGGTTTGAATTCATCTCCTCCACTTACTATTTGCCTTATATTATTATGCCACTCAGCTGTATTGTGCTTAGTGTTTGCATTATATACCTTTTCCCACTCTTAATGTTTTTTACAAAAACAAATCATATTTTTGTGTGCTTAGAAATGTCAGTGGTTTCCCTTGTCAATTTGCTGTCTAAATGCCTCAGCATTGTAGGAAAGACTTTGTTAACCAATTGCAACCTTCCCAGTGTCGTCTGCCATTAGTGCTTTGTAATCGGGATTTTTGACACTTTTATGTGATGTTATACCGCGTAAAACACTAAGGAAAAAAGTGGATCTAGGAAAGTTTTCTAAGTCCTACTGCGGCCATGAACTATTATTTGATGTAGGGCAAACAAACAAACAAAAACTACTTCATACTTTTTGTTCTCAACTTCATAAAGAAAAGGGTGTAATAAAGGATCTCTACTGTACACATCACACATCACTGGAACACATCAACTGTGATATGCTGTGATTCTAGCAGAGTCAACTTTAGTTTTAGAAGTCACTCACCAACATGATATTCCAGTACCTTAGTCGAATGTTTAAAAAAAAAGTGCTCCACTTTCTACCCCTCTGAAATTTGCAGGAACGTATTACTCTGAAAAGAGACCCATGATCTAATAATCAGTTGAGCCCTCTCAGGGTCTCTCCAATTTTTGATCTAACCTCCTTCCTCTGCCCCTCTCCATTCCTATAATCTCTCAGCTAGAGTAGTCAAATTGTCATCCAAGCACTGGTCATGAGCTTTGCTGCATGGAAACAACTCTGAGTATCTTTCCTGACTGAACCCCTTCATCTAAAAATATAACATTAGATTAGCCTGGAGCCACGTTTCTCTGCTCTCCCTAACATTCAACTCGTTTTGAAAGAGACCTTCCAGTAAACCAAGCATAGGATTATCTTTAACTTGAAAAAAAGCTAAATAACAAGAAACTTATGAAAAAGGTGTTGTAAGATTTCCAGTCTGTTAGATTTTAGCTTCAAATAAGTCAAAAGTCAAAGGAGGCTGCAAAAGTAGTTCCTACTTGGACACATTCCTCTTCCGCTTAATTGAGACCAGCATCAACAATCCCAATGGTTTCAGGTGCCCCACAGATTGACATTTCACAAAGAATGGTCCATGAAACACAGAAGAGCTATTTGGTGAAAGGATTCTGAGGTTAAAACCGTCTGGGAAACGTTACGTCAAGTAAGTTTCTTTATTGCAAAGTCTGGAGACAGGAATGTGCTAATGAGGAACATGGATCTGTAAGAGAAGGGACAATGTGTGGACAACTCAGGCCTGGTCTTCTGTTAAAGACACTGGGAAATCTTCCAGATGATTCTTTGACCTTGGCCAGGATCACCTGTCAATACATATATCAATGGTGGGGGGTGGGGATATAATAAATGGCATTAGGTAAACTGGTCCCTCAGGGAAAAAAGTAAACTTGAGTTTTATTATATTCTGTGGCACCGACTTTCAAAGCCGATGAGTAAGCCCAAACACCGAGCTTTCTGATGGCAAGGATCAGTGTTTGGGGCAACACCCGGCATTGGTATTCAAGAAGTGTTTGTTGAAATAAATTTAATGTGCAGATTTGCATACACACTGCTGCATTCCCGTGGGTATGGATGGGTTTATATGCATGAGCAACTGCATTCATTTAATTCACCATAAACGTTTTGCTTCCCACCAGTATTTCCAGCACCGCATGTATGAGAAACTTTGTATCAGCAACACAAAGAATATCGTACTCTTTGGTTCTAATTTCCTCTGAGAGCCAGTAACACTGAAATTGAAGAAGATCGGCCCTGCTGCTGAGACTGAGAACCACTTACAGGTGACCTTTCAGCATGGAAATTGTTGCCCTCTTAGCTGCGCCTCCCAGAAACTTCCCGGCACCACAAAACGGATTGGCAGCAAATGTCCTCTTCGCCTCTTGGCTGATTGTGGAGTAGTGGAGCAGCCCCAGAAGCAAGTGACTACCACGTCCCATATCCCTTTAGGAAGACAACTCCGCAGCCATGTGTGCTGGGGGTCACATTTCCCCCAGGTGACCTTCTTTTGCTTCTGGATTTAGATAATTCCCATCTCTAAGGAGAAAGAAGAAGCGCCTCCCAGAGAGAGCTGTGCCCCCATTTTCCTGAGTCTCTATGTGCCAACAACGTGTCTAGTAGGGTAAGTATTTTGGCGGGCCATTTCCCCCTAGAACATCAGTGCTGTTGTAACTGGAAAGAAGAACCACACCCCCAGGGAGCATTTGGAGAAAGGCTTAGTATCAGGACATGTATTAATTTTACCCACCATCCCCTGAGCTCTGTGAGGACCTTTAAAGAAACAGTGCCTTATTTATCACCTCTTCCTTTGGACTGAATCTTCCCACTGATTGGTTGGGGCAGGTGGGAGGGGGTGTTTCAATTCTCTTACTGTAAAAAAAAAAAAGTAATATACCTCAAAGTCAGATAATTCGATAACCATCAAGGCTTTGTCAGGCTGTTTCTTCTTTCCCTGCTCCCTTCTCTTACTGGAGTAGTTTAAAGCAAATCCCAAACATCATGTCATTTAATGCCTACATACTTGAAGATATATCTCTGAAAAAGAATAATAATAACTGAAACACCATTATCCCATTCAAGTATGACATCATAACTCATGTGGGTTATCATATTTGCAATATCAGGATATTTTCAGTTCCCCAGCTGTCCTTTTTATGGTTTTTTTATTCAAATAAGGATCTAAAGAAAATCACACATTTCATTTAGTTGTATGTCTCTTAAGTTTCTTTTAATTTAGAGCAGTACCCTCTCCCCTATTTTTTTCATGCCATGAAAATGGGTGCTTTAATATCCATGGGAGAGACCACTAATTACCACTATTGTTTCCTTCTTCAAAGGAATGAAATATTAAGTTGGGTCCATGACTGCCCAATATAAAGACCATACATCCCAGGCACCTTAGATACCACCATGTGCGCAACAGTGACAGTGAACTTTACAAGTTCCAGGTGGTATCCTTCAAGGAGAGGCACACTCTCTCCTTACTTATTCTTCCTTCCCACCGCCTGAACAGCAGGCATGGTGTGACCTGTTCTGGACCATGCAAACATCACAGTGCCCAGGAATGGCAGAGCTGCAGAGCGGAAGGCATCAGGGCCCCTGCTGGTCAGGAGAGCTTCTTTTCTGACTGAGTCTGTTACATGAGAGACGTATGTCTACCTCCCTTAAGCCACTGTTGCTTTGGGATTTTGTCACATGCAGCTACACACTTATGCTTACAAATTTAGCATCTATATTTCATATGTCTTCAACTTAATTTTCTGTTCCTTTGCCTTTGGGAAAATGTTTCATTTCAGTAATTCTGGGTTTCTTCAATTATTAAAAGGAATGACATCGATATCTGTTTCAGAGCGTTGCTGTAAGAATTAATTCATCCATGCATTTAGTCAACAGATAGAGATTACCACGTGTCGGTTAATGTACTGTGCGCTGGCTGGGTATATGTGGTGTCGAATAAAACACTTTTCCTAACAACCTATCAAGGGAGGCAACAAAGAGAGAGATGATCACCTTATAGTGCAATCATTTTTACCTAAGAAATGAGGCACAGTGTGCTATGGAAACACAGGTGAGGAGCACCCAGCTCTGCCAGGTGGGGGCTATCTGAGGTAGACTGAGATCAAAGGAGCTGATGTTCGATCAAGAACTCCCACACTGTCAGGAGCTTGTACACACCCGGGAGCTATGCAAACCATTTGCTGTCTCTCCTACTTACTCGGTTGATAACGTATGTTGGTGTCCTGCTTTGTACAAGGCACTGTGCTGAATGCTACACATGCAGCAGTGACTAAAACATGCTTTGTGCTTTGTGTAGGGAAAGTACACAGTCCAGTAGACAGACAGTAAGAGGTAAATTATAAAACACAGTGAGAAGTTCTTCAAGGGGAACCTGAATGCATCAGTAGAAAAACAGAGCACAAATAAAAATAGCAGTAATTATCTCTTACTGAGCTCTCCCTGGGAGCTCAGAGCTATGCTAACACTTTATACACATAGGTGATTTTTAATAATGATAGCAGTAGCACAGGGTTTGAGCCAGGTGCTCTTCAACATGCTTTGTATACATTATTTATTCTTCACAATAATAACACTAAAAGGTAAATAAATTTATCCTCATTCTCAGGTGAGAAAACTCAGGCACAGAGAGTTTAAACAACTTAATTGCTCAAGGTCATGTAGCTGATGAGTGGTATAACCAGGACATGAACTTAGGGTTCAACTCTGCATTCTCAGTCACTCCACTGGAGCTGCCCCAGAGCAGCTAAGACTTGTGGAGACAAAGAAAACGCTTTGGGGGAGATGAAAGTTGATATGGACCTGAGCTAAAGTAGATCAATACTTATAGTGAGGAGATTGTAGCTATCTAAGGGAGACTTGACAGGGTTTGGCTTATTATATATTGGTGATGGGTGGAGGAGAGGCAGAGAGCTGGGAAGCTGATGAGAGACCTTGGGAGGCACTAACATAAAAGGATGGGGAAATGTTAATGCCATTCATCAAGGAAATGAGAAGAGGACAGATAAAGGGAAAGATAAAGAACTTTGTTTTGATTATGTTCTTGAAAAGCCTGATGGATGTCCAAATGCAGGTTAGGAGCTGGAGCTCAGAAAAGAGGAGAAATAGATTGTTCAATTATCAACATGTTCTGGCTGGTCATAGAAGCCATGAGATGAGATCATACATTGAATGTATATGTATAACAAGAACGTAAGATAACAAAGAAGATAACCAGGGTAAACCCTAATGTTTAAGAGTAGACTGAGTTGGTGAGACAATAAAAAAGATGATATCAGGTGAAAGTTTTCCCCTTCTTATTGCCATTAACAAGGAAATAAATTAAGGGGCCTTAGCAGCCGTCTTATAACAATGAGGTAATAAAAGGAGGAAAAATTGAGAGAATCACAGATTTGACTTTCTAAGACTTCTGAGTTGGTATTCATGAAACAGTAGAGATTGTTCTTAGCTATAAAGTGAGAATAGCTGTCACAAAAGGTAGCTTTTTAAGCCTAGAATAGTGTTTATTGCATATTCTACACTTCTTAAGTAGATGTGGCACAAAAGATATGTGGTGGTAAAATTTTCTTAAGTGTTTATCTGGGAGCAAAGTCAAGGAAAGCAAATGGTTGAATATCTCTAGAGTTGGGGACTAATTGCAAGGGGTAAAGAGAATGGGTTACAGAGAGTAGATGGTGAAAATATGTTTCTATGACCATTGAGTTTGAATTGGGTAAAGAGGATAAATCCAGGTACTTGTTGACATCTTGGATCTTCCCATCTTGTGGAGAGGTTGAGTCTTCAGTGAGGACTAACTGCAAGACTAGTAGTTAAAAAGCAATAAAAGGGATAGATATGGTGAACAGAGAAAGGAATTCCCGTAATTTAATATTTCAGAGGTAAAGTGATTTCAAGTAGTGACAAGTATAAAAGTAAAAAGTTGTAATGCAATGCAAGTGAAGTCTATTGTCAAAATACTTAATATTAATAGTCAACATTGTATTTTAGTTCTTGTCTACTATTTCTAGATGTATTCTTTTACTAGGGCTGCCATAACAAATCACATCAGACTGGGTGGCTTAAACAACAGAAATTTGTTTTCTCATGATTCTGGTGACTAGGTAGGTCTTCAAGATCAAGATATTGCAGCCTCAGTCTCTTCTGATGCCTCTTTCCTGGATTTATACATAACTGTCTTCTTTCTGTGTCTTTATATGGTCTTCGTTCTATACCTCTTCTTTTTATAAGAACACCAGTCATATTGAATTAGGTCTCACCCTAATGATTTCATTTTACTGGATTAAGACCCTATCTTCAAACAGTCACATTCTGAGGTACTAGGGATTAGGACTTCAATATATGAGCATGATAGAGGGAGAGACACAACTTAGCCCATAACACAAGCCATGTGCTAATTTTTCTATATTTGAGCGCTATATTTCTCTATGTAGCATTTAATCCTCATACAAGCCTTTTGAGAACAAAGGTACTTTTTTCAATTTTACAAATGAAAACAAGCCTAATACTCAAGACATTAAGTAACTTGGCCAGTGTCTTATTTAGTTTGGGCTGCTATAACAAAATAACATAGTGGATGGCTTAAACATCAATTTCTTTATCACAGTTCTGGAGGCTGGGAAGTCCAAGATCCAGATTCAGTGTCCGGTGAGAACCCTCTTCCTGGCTTGCAGATGGTGACCTTCTCACATTATCTTCACATGGCAAGAGAAAGAGAACTCCTGTCTCTTCCTCTCTTTATAAGGACTTTTATCCCTTCATAAGGGTTCCACCCTCGTGGCCTAATCTAACCTTAATTCCTTCCCAATTGCCCCACCTCTAATGCCATGACACTGGAGATTAGAGCTTCAACATATGATTTGGGAGGGCAGAGTCACAAATGTTCAGTTTACAGTGTCCAAGTACACCCTGCTGTTATCTGGTGGTGCTTGTATCTGAGCTCAGATCTGATTCCCAAGCCCAAGTGACTTCTTCCTATCTTGCTTCTTCCTCTAAATTGTATACACTTTCTTCTTCCACAATGTATTAGAAGAGGCATCTTACATCTAACATAGGTCAAAAACAGTTTTTAGTCCCAAGTTCTGTGCTGTGATAGGTAACAAAAATGCTGTATAATAAAAGGCCAGAGGCATCAAGACCAGAACAACCAGAGATCAGATCACCATGGCCCCTTGCTGGGCTGGCCCCACCCCCAAGCAAGCAGTTAGGGGCAATCAGGTAGGCAGAGTGGTTAGGGGTGATCAGGTAGGCAGGCAAGTGGTTAGGGGTGGTCAGGTATGCAGGCCAGCAGTTAGGGGAGATCAGTTAGGCAGATGGCCCCTTGCCAGGCTGGCCCTGCCCCAAGCATGTGGTTAGGGGCAATCAGGCAGGCAGGCAGAGTGGTTAGGGACAATCAGGTAGGCAGATGGCTTCTCACAGGGCTGGCTCCACCCCCCAGCAAAAAAAGAGGGAGGCCCAGGCCAGCCAAGCTATCACACCCCAGCCTGTCAGCTGCAGAGGGAGGGCGGGCAGCACTGCACAGATGGCAAGCAGTGGCAGCGGCAGGGGTGGGACCAGCTGCCTGCAGCTGGGGGAAGGAAAACCCCACTAGGCCCTGATCTCAGGCCAAGCCTAGGGACCCTACCCGAGGGGTCCCAGATTCTGAGAGGGTGCAGGCTGGGCTGAAGTACCCCCCAAACCCCAAGTGCACGAATTTTTGTGCATTGGGCCTCTAATAAATAAATAAAAAGGAGGTACCAACAATCATGAAAGGAAATCATGAGGCAGTTTTGAAGGAGAACAGTATGGGGAGAAGAACTAAGTGACTTAAGGGTGGCTATGAATGAGGCATAACTCCAGAGTGCTGATTTCTGTTTGCCTATAGTGTTAATTTCCTATTGTTATATCAAATGACCACAAACTCAGTGGCTAGACCACAAATGCCTAACAGTCTTGGATGTTTAAAGTCTGAAATGAGTCCTATGGAACTAAAATCAAGGTGTTGGCAGGGCTGTGTTCCTTCTGGAGGTCCCAGGAGAGAATCCATTTCCTTGACTTTTCCATCTTCAATAGGCTGTCGGCATTCCTTGGCAAGTGGACCCTCCCTCCATTTCCAAAATGCATCCCTCCAAGCTTTGCTTCTGTTGTTACATCTTTTTTTCCACAGTAATCCTTCTGCCTCCCTCTTATAAGGACCCTTGTGATTACATTGGACCTACCCAAATAACCCAGGATAATCTTCCCAAGTCAAGACGCTTAATCATATCTGCAAAGTCCCTTTTTCCATGCAAGCAACATATTCACAGGCTCCTCAGAGATGTAGGGCAAGGACATCTCTGAGAGGAGAGCATCACTGAGCCTACCACACCTACTAATGGCTGTCCATTACTGAATAGTTGAACTAGGAGGGAAAGTACATTTCGAAGTATTATAAATTCCTTCCCCTTCCCTTCCCAGAGGAGATGTGTTTCCATCAGAGAGCAAATCTTTCTCTCCCTCTCTGCAGAGGGAGGGTGGCCGCTGTGCACCAGTTCCTATGTCACTCTGACATTCATCATTTCAGGGCCCCCTCCAGAGGACAAACTCCATCTGTACATGCAGGGAGGACATCTGCCCTTATTACATCCCCTGAGAGAAAATAGAGCCTCAGGAACCTGATATTGCTTTGATCTTAGATCCAGAAACCTGGGTTTTGCTATCAAGATAGAATAACTGTAGATAGATATACAAACTCATCACCACCTGAGTGGCGGGGGAGGGGGCTGATTTATTATGCTCACCCTTACATTAGAGCAGCAGAACTTTGAGATCCTAGCTTTATACATGGGATCTCCTATTATACTTACCAGTCTGTGCTTTTTCTCCTTTTCCCCTCACCCCGTAAGATTGTGCAAGAGAAACTCAAGGTCACCAGTTTGATGTATGCCCTCAGGATAAAAACTATTTCATGCCTAAAGTTTAAGTTTGAGTTCCTGATATCATTTTTTTGTTATTTAGTTAGGGGTTTTTTGTTTTGTTTTGTTTTACCTTCTATACAGGGATGGGCAAAAGTAGGCTAACAGTTGTGAGTACAGTTTATTATTATATTGTTATTTCTTAATTATTGTATTATTTTCCATACGAACAACTATAAACCTACTTTTGCCCACCCCATATAATTGGAGTGCCATAAACTACATATCTGATGAATTTTAGCAGTATACACTCCTGAAACCATCACTGTACCCAAGATAATGAACATTTTCATCAATCCCAGCATTTCCTCCTGCCTGTCTGTAACACATTCCCCCACCACTTCTCCAAGCAACCACTTTCTATTCCTATTCTATCACCATCACTATAGAACTACTTTCTATTTCTATAGATTCACTTGCACTTTCTAAAATTTTATAGAAATTAAATTATCCAGTATGCACTCTCTTTTGCCTGTCTCCTTTCACTTAGCATAATAGTGATGGAATTAACCTATTTTGGTCCCCCACCGATGGCCTTAGACTGTATTCTCCATGTTATTTCTAACTCATACTTACACTTAATTTTAAAAAAATATTTTATCCAGACTTTTCAATAGTTTTTCATAGGAAGGTCAGTTGTAATATACAATTTGTCATACTTCCAGAAGCAGATATTTCATTGTAATGTCCAGTGGAAACATGTCTTCTGAGGTCTTTTGATAGTCATGGCTGGGGAGTGAATGGGTTGTGCATAATAATATCCACTCCAGGATTCCTATCTTCCCAAGAATTTTATTTCTTTGATTACATGATATCAATGTGTTTCTGGCTCAGAAAACCAGAGAAAAACCAAGCAATGTTTAGAGAAATGGAGTTACACTTTATTATTATTACATGTGGGCCCAGAGAAAAATGTCTTTCAAATTCTGAGCAAAAATCTGGAGGAAGCTTTCCCTACTTATACTGTTTCCAGTTCTTTGTTTCCCAAATTTGGAATGTGACTTCCGGACCTTCTGAGAAGGAAGCCCTATGTGCTGGGAAGGGGCCATGAGACCATATCTCAAGGCCTAGCCTGGCGCCAGCACTGACAACTCTGTCTGGGGCATATTTATGGCCTCTCTGGAATGGGAGTAGTCTTAATTTCCCTATTATTTAAGAAAGCAAGCGTTTACAGAAGCCACAATAGTGGGGTTAAAATTTCAAACAGCAGTTCTTATATAAGATGGAGGTTACTATGCTTCAGCATCTCAGCTTCATATAGATAGCTGAATCTTCCTAAGTAGGACTTGCTACAGGGTAGTTTGAGGCAGGTTCTAGCTTCCTCCCGAGTTTCTGTCTGCCCTTTACACTTAGATGTGAGCAGTCGGTATTTTCCATTCTTATGGTAGTGCCAGGCAAATGCAGTTCGCCATGCATCCTTTCCCTTCCAATGTGATTACACCTCATAATTCCCTCCCAGATTAACACTCTAAATTACATTTGTATGAAGGGGAAAGTTATGAGGCCACTTAACAAAAAATCAATGTGTATTGTGTCAACAGACAGGATCCAGGACACTACACAAGCTACAGACATGACAGGGGGGCTGAGAAATGTCAGAGGGCAATGGCTACCTCTGAGGCAATGGAATAGCTATACACAGGGCAATCCCTAGGGGGCTGCAGTCCTACAGTTTATCCCATGAGTTATACCTTTACCACCGACCAAGATGTTTAAGGAGGTAAAAGGAGGTTAAAATTAAGCTTATGGCAACTCAAAGGTGGGAAAAGAAGTCAAAGGCATCCTATGTCAAACTGTCTCCCAAGTCCAGCCTAGGTCTTAGCACATAGTAAGTGTATAAAAAATGTATTAATTCAGGTGACCTATTAGGGATAAATACTTGAAGTACTGAAGAGACCCTCCTTTTTTACTAAATATTTGCCAAATTTAATCCAACCTCAAAATAAATAATTTTATTGTTCAGCATGGGCTAGACAAGAAGGAATTGCAATATGGGTATTGTGGGGAGATGGGCACTGTGGATCTGGGTTCAAATCCAAGCTCTTCCATTTATTCACTGTATGGACCCATCACTTGGGAGGAAGGGAAGGTGTGTCTCAGTCTCTTCATCTTCAACAAAAAAACAACCTGCCCTGACTTCCTTACCAATTGTTCCAATCCAGAAATGAGAGAATTAGAGATGGACTTTCTTTGGAAAGTGTATGGTGGCAAATCAGAGCAATTATCACCATTTTTGTTGTTGATAATAATACTAACAACTCAGCCTACTTACTCTTCCATTTGAATGGGTGCTTTAGCACAGGAATCCTAGGCAGGGAAATCTGTTTATTGCTCTTTTTTAAATATACTTTTTAAATTTATTTCAGAGAGGAAAGGAGAGGGAGAGAGGGATAGAAACATCAGTGATGAGAGGGAATCATTGGCTACCTCCTGCATGCCTCCTATTGGGGATCGAGCCCACAAGCTGGGCATGTGCCCTGACCAGGAATAGAACCGTGACCTCCTGGTTCATAAATCAATGCTCAACCACTGAGCCACACTGGCTGGGTATGTTTATTGGTTTTTCAAGCAACTACAGGCCACATTCATATGAGGTTTGTCTGAGTCATTGCCTTGCTTCCTTCTCTCTAACTTCATGGCAGACTGGGAAAAAAATATAAGTTGGATGAGGATCAAAACCTCATTCAATGTTAACCATGTGGGCGAGGCATTCCAAGGAGAGTTTGCATAGGCTGCACCATGTAGGACATCACCTCCTCGGTGCCAAGAGTTGTGTTGACCTCCATTAAGATAGAGTCCACAGGAATTTATTTAGAGCCAGGAAGCTCCAAACATAGGCAACTACCTCATCCTGACTCACAAAGATGATTTTCCACTCAAGAGTCATCTCCCATCCTCCTGGCAAACAAGGCCTGCATTTTATTCTAATCCTTTCCTTGAATGACTCAGAAGAAAAACCTTATTACTTCAAGTCAGCCTTGGTGGTCCCAATTCCCTGCCATCATATATTTATTGAGCACCTACTATATGCCAGACACAGTCTAGGTTCTGGGGAATCAGCAGTGAATAAAACATAATCCCTTTCCTCAATCTAGAGGTTAGATAGATTAAAAAAATAAAACAGTATAATGTTATACCATATGGAAAGAAGTGCTTTGAACAATAATGAAACAGAATAAAGATTCAAAGAGAGTCATGGAGGATACTATTTTAGATAGCACAGTCAGGGAAGGACTTTTGGAGATTACATTTTAGCAGAAACTTAAAGATAGTTGAAAATTTAATTATACACACACCTTGGTATATCAGTACCTAAAGCACCTTTGTGTAGGTATACCTGCTATTTAAGCGTTTTTAGTAATACTAGTCTTTCAGGATTCAGAATGGTGTGGCACAGGAGTAGACAAGCTCCACAGGTTACTGTTAGAGACCACAGGACCAGCATGGAGAGTCACAGCAGACACCAGCCAGCCGCTGGTTTCCCATTGCTTCATGAGTCACTTGAGTGCTGTGTTTACGTTCATCTGCTCAGTTACCATAGCAACACCAGCCTTGCAGTATTACGTATCTTCAGAGAAATGCCAGCATGTGATGAATGAAGAGTTTATTATTTCAAATGCCTCTAAAGTAAAGGAAACGCATCCTAAGGGCAGTCTTCACAGACATTACTTCTTGATGCATGGGGAGGCCAGTTCACCATCCCATCATCACCAAAAATGTGTTTCTGTAATTTGTCTGACCAACCCCTGATAGGTTTAGTTAGGAGCAAACATGTGACTTGGCTCTTCCTACTGAGATGTGAGCAAAGGTATCTGGCCATGTTTTTCTTGGTCTTAAAAAGACACACCTACCTGGAAAGGTCACATACTGTATGATTCCAGTCATCACAGTCTGGAAAAAGCAAAACTAGGGAGGCAGTAAAAAGATCAGTAGTTGCCAGGGGTTAGAGAGGAGGCAGGGTTGAATAAGTGGAGCACCTATATGAATCCTAGTGGAGGGTTACTATTCTGTATTCTGTATGTATGATGAATACGTGTCATTATATATTTATCAAAACCTATAGAATGTACAACACCAATAAAGAGTCATAATGTAAACTATGGACTTTGGGTGATAACAGTGTGACAAGTAGATTCATTAATTATAACACATGTACCCCTCTGGTTGGGATGTTAATCGTCAGGGAGAGACATGTGTAGAGGAACTAGCTATATGGGAGCTCTGTACTATCTGCTGAGTATTGCTGTGAATCTAAAACTACTCTTAAAAAATAAAGGAGAGAGAGAGAGAGAGAGAGAGAGAGAGCCATCCCTCTTTTCCATTAAGCTGTGTCAAGGTATCAACCCATCTTGTAAAATACAAAGGCATCCAGATGAGGATAAATGAGTAGGAAATTAGGAAGAACTTGAGGTTGTTGAATTTCTGAATTAACCAACTCTAGTGCCACCCTAAATTTCCTAATAGTTTAAGACTGTTGACTTGGGATATTCTATAACTTGCAACCAAACACATTCTAATTAATACAAAGTTATCTAGGGCTATCAACTTGTCTTGGTTTGCCCAGAATTCCCCTGGTTTTAGCACTTCAAAACCCACATCTTGGGAATCCCCTCAGTCCCAGGCCTCAGGGAACAGTTAGTCACCCTGCCACCTCTTCATAGACTTTATTAGACAAACATCATCATGTCTTCTCTGTTATTAAATCCAATGGACACTTTCCAAAGATTCTCTTATTTGAGGTTTCTGAGTTTTGAATTATTCACCACTTGCTGCTAGCTCAAAGGGCACAACAGGTAGGAGAAGTTTAAGGGTGGTGGCAAGATTTATTGGAGTAAAGGGAAACAATACACCTTCAGGGAGGTAGAGAGCAGGCAGCTCTAGTAGCACCTGTTTCCTGAGACCCTTGATAATCCTCTATATGTTTTCTCAGTGTTTGTGAATGAGCAGGCTTTCTTACAAACTACCTACCCATTTCCTGGGTTTTCCCAGATTTTC
>PVJC01007655.1:8031-31118 GCA_004026665.1 Murina feae | reverse complement strand
AATGTTTGCTTAAGGTTGGGTCCTGTCTGTTTCACTTCCTACTAATCCTCACAGTCTCCCAAGATAATTTCATTCACTCCTGACTTATTTCTCATCTCTATGACTGCAATTCACCCATCTTTATATTAGAACCTCCCATGAGCCCCAAACCCCTGTAGTTAACCCTTCTGGATGCCTTAAATCAAGACTGGGTGTGTGGAAGCTGTACACTTTCCTTCCCAGACTCTGCACAGCACCCCTGACAGCTAAGAAGATGAGAACTATAGCTGTTTTTTCACACAATGGGGAGCTCTCCACTTTAATCTTAAAAAACAACAAACAGGCGAATGAAATAATCACTTTCTTTTTTTCCATCCAACTATTGGCATCAATATTTGTGGCTGACGCACGCACATGGATGAACCATCCCACGCTCTGGCCTCTCAGTTCCCATGACATTTTCTTCACACCCCCTCAGACACCGACTCCATGGTGCTTCTGCTCCTTGTCATCACCAGAAAATGATTAAAATTAGCGGAAAATGAATCACATTTTTAAATTTCTTTTTTAAAAGAATGACCCCAGCATTTGCCAACATGGTTCAATGGATACAGTGTCGGACTGCAGATTGAAGAGTCCGGGTTCAATTTCAGTCAAGGGCACATGCCTGTGTTGTGGGCACAATTCCCAGAAGGGGGCATACAGGAGACAGCCAATCAGTGATTCTCTCATGTCCTTGATGTTTCAATTCTCCTTCTCCATTCTTCTCTGAAATCAATAAAAATTTTATTTTTTTTTAAAAAAAGGAACCCCAAACTGTAAGCTTCCAGCCTCACAAACCCAAGTCCACCTCTGCCAGGTGTTGAGTATTTTGAATGTTTTCCCTGGCTATCATCCCTGGACACTGCTGTGTAATGTGTGATCACACCTATCCATGGCTAGTATGACCTTGTCCCCACCTGTATCTGCTCATCTGCCATGGTCCTCTTCACTCTGCCCTCAGCCACACTGGTCATCCTCCACTTCTCGGGTCCTGCCAAGTCTATCCCCCTTATGTCCTTCACACATGTATTCTCTCTGCTGGAAGTGCTCCTCTCTTACCTACCCATCAGGCCTCTACTCCTGACCATCCTTGCTAAAACAGGTGCCTTATCCTCCAATCTTTTTCTAGCCCTTCCTTCATACCACTGCAAAAGTAAATTTTTATTTATTCTTGTGAATTTGCTGTGTTGTCCATATCCTCCATGCAACTATATTCTCCACAAGTACAGGGATGGGATCTGTTTGTCCCCAGCACCTAGCATGTAAATATTTTGAATTAATTAGGAATGACACAGACTATCTGGGGTTTGTGAGGGTCTACAGCGGAAGGAAAAGTCTGTCATGACCAGTAAAGGTTACAGAGCAGATGCCCCTCTCCATCAATCTTTTTGTGTGAGAAGCAGCCCATCAGACTTCTCCAAGTTCTTTCTGTGGTTAAGAATTGAGCTCTTCTCCCAGGCACATCGCCTTTTGCAGGCTGGCTTTCCAGATTCCTGCTGAAAACCCTAAATGCTTCCAAACCCTCTGCAGGAAAGCAGGACAGTTTCATGATGCTCTAGATAAGCCACAGTGCTCCATTGACTCCTTTGCTGTAGCAAGAGTGCGGCCTCCCTTTTGGGCACCTGGGTGTCTCCTCCTTTGCCTGCAACTTCTCCTAGCTTCCTCCATTCGGCCAGTATCTCTGAGCTCTGACAACTATCCTCTCGTGAGGGGATGGCTCAGGGAAAAGGATATCCCCAGCATGACCACCACAGGGTATAAATTGAAGACTGTTGACCACAGCATGCAAAATTATACAAGTGTTCATGCATATTCATGTGAGTGGCAATTACATGAAATGTATGTCCGGACGTCCTGGGGGCTTTAACCAACGATTTCCTGAGGGAGGGAACGCTGACAGCTTGCCTGGGATGTGAGGGATAACAGGTGTGCTTGTGAAGAAACTGTTCTGTGAGAGCAGCTGCTGTTTATTCCCACCCTCACTGACTAATAACAAACATCCCCTGAGCCCCTTTTATGAACAGGGCACTGTGTTAGGCACTATTACCTGCCTTGGCTGCCCACTCTCATCATTCCCATTGGTACAATGTACATTTTCAAGAAACTTTGAATTGAGGTAATATGCAGTAGTTCATGCACTTCTCAGACGAGCTCTGAAGTGAGGGAGATGAGGTATTAGGGTGCTCCTTTTATAGATAAGGAAACTGAGGACATTCAGAAGCAATCCGCCCTACAAGAAAGTATATGATACACACCAGAGCTGAGGCCTGCAATGTGTGCTCCAGGTTAGACCCCACACACCTAATGATGTGTTGGCAGCACAGTCAGGAGGAAAGGCCAGGCCCAGGCTTCCAACCATCTGTGTCTGACTCCCGCTTGCCCCATATAGCCTGTGGTGCTTTACAACCCTTTAGACATTTGTTTATCCGACTGCTAAATGAAGCCATTGGACTCCTCAGTGGTTGTCCACCTGCGTTGTACATAAGCATATCAGAGGAGTTTTTTTAAATCCCTGGGCCCCAACCCCATTCCAGACCAATAAAATCTAATCTCTGGAGCTGAGAGTCTCAGATTCACCCATATTTGACTAATACTCGCCTGCCTATTCCAAAATGCAACCAAGGTCTGAACTAAACAATCCATTGGATTTTACAACACACTGCAAACTTCCATCTGAAGACAACCTGCAGCGTTGGTCAATATAAATGTTCACTAATTGAGTTGTCCCCAGAGAAACCCACTTACATTGTTTAGCCAAGCCTCTCCCAATCATACATGACCACAACAAGCTTTCTTCATGTGATAGTTATCAATACCCTATTACTGTCCCAGAGATATATATTCTGGAAAACACTTCAAGGTCCATCTTCAATAAAAACAAAACAGTTTTAAAGAGTTTCATTCTCTGAGTTATTTGGGGTTGTACATACGTGCCTTAGGAAACACTCTTTTGCAAACTGCCAGCACATCCACTTCTACTTACTGCTCTTGTGCTTGGGTTCAGCTCTCTTCAGCATGTTCTGTGTCTAGAGCAATAAGATGGAACCTTCTGCATTTATTTAATACTAGAGGCCCAGAGCACAAAAATTTGTGCACTGGGAGGGGGGGTTCCCTCAGCCCAGCCTATGCCCTCTCACAGTCTGGGACACCTTGGAGGATGTCCACCTGCTGGCTTATGCTCACTCCCTAGAGGATTGGGCCTAAGCTGGCAGTCAGACATCACTCTGGCAGCCCAGAAGCCCTCGGGGGATGTCCACTTGACAGCAGGGAGCAGGCTTAAGCTGTAGTCAGACATCCTTAGCGCTGCTGAGGAGGCAGGAGAGGCTCCCACCACCACCACTGCTGTACTGGCAGCTGGCGGCCTGGCTTGTGGCTGAGCAGATCTCCCCCTGTAGGAGTGCACTGACCACCAGGGGGCAGCTCCTGCATTGAGTGTCTGCCCCCTGGTGGTCAATGTGTGTCATAGCGACCAATCATTCCCAGTCGTTCTGCTATTAGGGTCAATTTGCATATTACCCTTTTATTATATAGGATTAGAGAGCCAGCACACAAAATTCGTGCAGGGGTAGGGTCCCTAGTGGCTGCTGGATGCCAGCTGGGGTCTTTCTTAATTCTGCAGCCCCCTAATGGTTAGCACACATCATAGCAAGCAATTGAACTCCTGGTAGGTCAAACTCCCAAGGGGACACTTTGCATATTAGGCTTTTATATATAGAGATGTTTCATATGGTTTAAAGAGCCAACTTTGAAATCAAAACCATACAAGTATAAAATAAACTACAGCAGAATACATGAAGAGCAAAATGAAAAAGAAAGAAAGATGAATAAAGTTGAGTATATCAGACTTTTAAGTGGCAGAGGAATTCACAGACTAAAAATAAAGCAGTTATAGACTGGAAGGAGATACCTGCTCCATACATAACAAATCACAGACCTGTATAATATGTAAGAGTGTTGGCCAGTAGACTGAAGGGTCCTGGGTTCAATAAAACAAAGACAGATAGCCCCAAATAAAAATAAATGAAGATATGTGGAGATAATCTGCAGAAGAAAGACAAAAGCCAAACTGAAAAGATACAAAGCCTCACTAGTGATCAAGGGAAAACAGACTGAAATGAGAACAGGACTCATTTCTCACCCATGAGACTGGCACAAAATGTAGAAGATTGATAACATCAGGTTTTCCTGAAGAATAGCAGAAGGTATTCTCACACACTCTTGGGGATAAAATAAATCAAAAAGGCCTTTTTGGAGGACAATTTGGAGTAGCTAATAAATTTTTAAATGCTCATTCCCTCCCATCTGGCAATTCCACTTCTAGGTCTCTACCCTGAAGAATGACTTGCAAGTAGACAGGGAGACAGATATAGCTATAGCTGATGCCATGCTATTTATAATGGAAAAACAACTGAGCAAAGTCTAAATAACCATCACATACATTTACATCGATTAACTATATTAGCCCTAACTGGTTTGGCTCAGTGGATAGATCGTCGGCCTGCAAACTAAAAAGTCCCAGGTTCGATTCCAGTCAAGGGCATGTACCTTGGTTGCAGGCACATCCCCAGTTGGGGGTGTGCAGGAGGCAGCTGATCGATGTGTCTCTCTCATTGATGTTTCTAACTTTCTCTCTCCCTTCCTCTCTGTAAAAATCAATAAAATATATTTTAAAATATATATGTATCTATACTAATAAAACCCTAGGTGCCCCCCCGCACACAACATCACCACAAGATGGCCACCACAAAAATGGCCACCACAAGACGGCCTCACGCACAACAAAGGTGGGGCCCAGAGGCCAATTCATGTAGTGAGGCCTGGGGGTCCTGTGGCTCCATACATCATGGAGGAGGCCAGTCCTGGAGGAGGAGGCATGTCACAGCAGGAGACAGCAGTTGTGGGCGATCAGGCCAGCCGAGGAGGGCAGTTTGGAGCAATCAGGCCAGCAGGGGAGGGCAGTTGGGAGCAATTAGGCCAGCAGGGGAGGGCAGTTGGGGGTGACCAGGCCAGCAGGGGAGGACAGTTGGGGGTGATCAGGCCAGTAGGGGAGCAGTTAGGCATCAATCAGGCTGGCAGGGAAGCGGTAGGAGCCAGCGGTCCTAGATTGGAGAGGGTGCAGGCCAGGCTGAGGGTCACCCCCCCCCCACCCCATGCATGAATTTCATGCACCAGGCCACTAGTATATAAATACTTGCATTTATATATAGGCAAATATATTTGCCTATATATAAATGCAAAGAAAAACATCTGAAGCTCCAGGGAAACTAGTATGTGATAGTCAAAAGTGCATGGCTTTTATCTGCATTATTTCAACTTTCTTCCTTTCTCTCTCTATTTCTTTTTGGATAAAATTGTCTTAATGACAGTGCCCAACTCATAAGTTTATAAGTTCTAGTTAAGTTAATATATGTAAACATTCAGTGCCTCTTCCATAGTTAAGTATTCAAACACATGTTGACACCGGAACCAGCAAGAAGGAATTCTTCCTGGGGTCGTGTCTTACAGATTCAAAGCATGAAGCCAGAGACCAGAGGAGTTCAACCAAGGCAGGAGTTTATTGCAAACAAACACGGGCTCCCTGATTGAAAGGGGGATCCAAATGGGTTGCCCTGGAAGCATTCTGCTCTTCCCCTTACATCTGCTAAAGGCCTGCTCTTTATCTGTGCCGCTGATTCATTCCTGGCCTTTTTGCAACATTTTATTTTGCACTTGCAAGAAAAACATCCTTGTTTCAAAACGCCTTTTTTCGGCTAAGCTATTTTTCTGCAAAACATTTTGTGGTTTCAGCTAGCTCTATGATTCCTCCTTATTCCACCCCTTACTCTACCTAATTCTGCTTTCACTCCTTTCAATGTCACTGGAAGCATTTTCATCATCTTTAGCAATAGAGAGTAATATTTAAAAGAGAGTGAATGAGGAATGCCTTCTGGCCTCTGCTCTGCCATTGCAGTGGAAGGGCTGATGCCACCTACCCTGGCTTTGGGGAAGTTGTATCTTTAAAAGTTTCTTCCTCTTCCATTCATGCAGCGATCCCTGCAGTGATCAATAAATTTAGTGTTCCTGAGTCAAGATGACAGCACGCATTGTTTTCTCCAGCCTCTGAGGTGAAGCCTGCCACAGGCATCATGGGAAATACGCCCACACTGTGCTTAGTAATTGTGCTTGCTGACTACCCACTCACTTATCCCAAAAAGCCCGTTTTCCCTCTCTTCAGGGAAGATGCCCACCTCCGCAGCATGTGGGAGGAGAGCTTGGAAGGGGACAGGAAACAGGGAAAGGACATCACAAATCTGTAGTCAGACTCTGGAGACAAACTTGCCCAGCTTCTCTAAAATGCATGGACATTTAGCCCTGGAAGAATTTAATCAGTAACCGCAAAGAAAAGACAATGCAATAAATTAATTTTTTTTCACAGCACTAATGAAGCAACAGCAGAGGGTGGGGGAAGGGTTCATTTCAGAGTAAAGTTGGCAATGCTCCAAGAAAGAAATGAGTCTCCAGTGGTGAATCTGCTCAGAGAAGCATGACCAAGCAAAGAAGCCGACTAGGAAATGTGCAGTGCCTTGCTGCAGATCTGTTTATTTCTGTCTGTTTCTCTCCAGTTGCTCCCACAAACATACTTTTTTTTTTTAACTTTAGTTTTGCAAATAAGAAGACCAGACATTTCAAGTCAACCCTTTCGGCTTTCCTCCTGCTCGCTTGAAAACCTGCTTCCTTTTTACCTCCTTAATCAGAGTACAGCCTGAGCCTGCATGAGGCCTTTATCCCATCCACCTCTTTCTGAAATGGACTTGGTTGACTTCTCACTTTATTTATTTATTTTTTGGAGGTATATTTTTATTGATTTCAGAGAGAAAGGAGAGGGATAGAGACATCAATGATGAGAGAGAATCATTGATCGGCTGCCTCCTACATATCCCACACTGAGGATGGAGCCTGCTACCCAGGCATGTGGCCCAACCGGGAATTGAACCATGACCTTCTGGTCCATAGCTCAGCACTCAATCACTGAACCACACCAGTCCGGTGACATCTCTTCACTTTAGAGAGGTTTTATCCAGAGATTGGTCCTATTCCCTGCCTTTCCTCTCTTCCTCTCCTTGAGGAAATGTCTCCATGATCAAATTTCCTTTTCTATTCAGAGGCAAATGGTCTTAAAGACAGAGATTCCTTGAAGGCACTTCAATTCTGATGCACGGCTATTGCTTCCAGAACTTTCATTCTGCTCCATCTCCCTGAGCTTTCACCAAAGTCCCAGCTACTTCTGCACCCTTATTAGGGAACATCCTCCTTATTTCTCTTAGCAAATGTAAACTTCACCAAGTCTAATGCAAGTTCCACCTCTCCTAAGAAGCCTTTCAGGACCTCCCCAGCCACAAGTGATCTCCCCTAATCTGAATTCCTATAACCCAATGTCTCTCTCACTTAAGCACCCCATCATCTATATAATCTGTGAAGAACTGTGAGGAATATACAAGGTTCTGACAGATGAAGCTGTGTGCACATATTCAGAGAAACGTCTTTACCATCTAGGTACAGCACTGGGCATAGAGAATACAGAGATAATAAAAAAAAGGGTCCCTCCCTTCATCAGCTCTTATAGCCTAGGAGGGACAACATATTTTCCCTGTACAGAAATCTGCTGCTTGAATGAGAGGATTGCAAGTATTATCATTTGTTCCTTTTTGGGTCCATTGTGTCAATTCTTAAACTCCTCAGTAGGCCTCAGAATCTTTGATGGGACAATATGTACACAATACCTTAATAAGGAAATTTGTTTTATTAATTCCTTGAGGCAATTAGTTTTATGGCATTATTTCTCATTGGTTTCTTTTTCTACTTTCTTTTCTTGCCACTCTAGAAAATATCAGATATATAGGGCATACAGCCATTAAAAAATCATACAAAATACATATATTTAAGAGGAAACATAAAATATAAAAGACATATTCCACATCCAACATGCAGACCATGTCTATACCCTGAGAATCCCTGGGTGATCAAGTTTCTAATACTCATTCACTTTGCCGACACATCTGCTACCCTTACTCTCCTAACAGACTCATTTCCAAAACCTCAAATTTCCAATTTTCTTAGCTGTCCTACCTCAACTAGAATTGGTAATTTAGATTCTATCCAAACCTGCTCTTAGAAAAAGCTAGCTATGGCTTTATGCTGCCCTTGCCCGTGGAATGCTCCAAATACTAAGACTGAGCAGAAAATGCTCCCTGAACTTGGGAGCGTTATTTCTCTGAACCTCCCAGATGTTACTGGCCACTTTTCAGGCTCTTTACTTTGGCTCAGAACTTTCAAAACCATGTATATTCTTTTAAAGAAGTTCCTTTCACTGTCGGGAACCCTTCTGTTTCTGTTCCCTCTCAAATACGTTCACTTTCTCTCTCTTTGCTTTAACTTACTTCTGTACTTGCTACTGTAAGTCATTTCAGGGCCCCCTTGGACCATTCCCTCGGGAATTTCGAAGGTTTCTCCCTACACATCAAATTCCATGGCTTCCTTCCATGCCAATCACTTCTTGTTAACATCCTTTGTTACTTTGTCTCCCAGTTTTGTTATCTTCCTGCGTCAGAACCCCTGTAGGACATTCTGACGCTCTGATGCATATCGCTTTCTCTCTCCGTTGAGAATTACTCAACTATATGGCTGATATACCTGGTGGATTATAAATTCCTTAAGAAGAGGAGCTATGGCGGACTCGTATTTCTATTTGCACAGCACCTGGTACAATGCCTGGCTCATGTTAGGCACTCAGAACTTTTTGTTGAATGAATTGATGATGAATGGTTGGATGGATGGATGGATGGATGGATGGATGGATGGATGGATGGATGGACATGGGATGAAATGGAAAACTCTGGCCTTAAGTTAAAGAGAATAGAGTTCAGTTCCAGTTCTTCCTCTCCTCCTTGTGTCCCTGGCCACACCATCACACCTCTTGGGTCTCATATTCTACAAAAGGAATGTGAACTGCCTTACCTGAGGTTATTCTAAAAATCAAATGAGATATTGTATATGAAAGTGTTCTCTGAACTATAAAGAACTTACAAAAGAGAAGGAATCAAATGGTGATTCGAAGGCTTCCCACATTGTATTTAAAGGCATCCAGATAATTTCTATCTCTGGTACCATCACAAGAACACTAGCATTGTATAAACACAGTAAGACAGGCCCCAAACCCAAAATGCAAAGACAATTAAGCATATTGGCATCAACCAGCCTTTTATTTTTTTAAATGTATTTTTATTGATTTCAGAGGGGAAGGGAGAGGGAGAGAGAAATAGAAACATCAATGATGAGAGAGAGTCATTGATCAGCTACCTCCTGCACACGAGTGCCTGCAACCAGGGTATATGGCCTGACCAGGAATCAAACTATGACTTCTTGGTTCATAGGTGGGTGCTCAGCTACTGAGCCAGGTCAGCCAGCCTCAACCAGCCTTTTAAATTGTTCTCCCAGTAGTAAGTAGGAATAGATTTTGATAATTATGTGAGCTTTCAGCACTGTAATCTTCTATTACAAATAAATTACAAAACCTGACACAAATTTGTGTCAAAATCATTAAATGTCTCCCATGTGTGTATAAACAGTGCATTGCTTTAATCCTTCCACCTCGGGGATAGTTGCACACTGCATTTCCCAGACCTTGGCTGCTGAGAGGGAAGGTAGGAGCCTGTAACCAAGCAGTAAGACTCTGGCTCTACCTGTGATTTCTGAGCAGAGGAGACTGCAGGAGTCACCCCAACCAGCTCAGACACTATTTCTGAAAAGTAGAACTCACAGACTGGAGGTCCTGAGGGGCAAGGGTGGGGTGGGGGTGGGGGGTGATACTAGAAGACTCAGCAGGGATCGGGATATTTTGTGTTTGCACTCATTCCTAGCATTTCCATCAGCAAGTATGCAAAGGTTATATTTCCCAGGAAATGTGAGGGATTGATGATAAAAATGTGAATCATTATCCAGGGTTATGAATTAACCAATTTCATTTTCCTGAACAAATATTTGTGGAGCAACTATAGTTAGTTAGACACGGGATAGGACAACAGTGCCACTAAAATGCGAACATCCAGATGGACTGGTTAGAGAGAAAGCATTGGATCTCAGCTCAGTTTCAGAAGGGCTGGTCTAATAAATGAACAGTGAACGGCGGAAGTTTTGTGTCCTAGTCCAAGCTCTGACCCTTTTTCACTGTGTGTCAACAAGTGAGTTTATTAAACGTGCTTACTGTCACACAGCAAAGAAAGAGTTAATCAGTTACAAATAAGGTGATGAAGATGAAAGCTTCCATTTTTGTAAAAACAGAAAGAAAAAGAACGCGTGCATGGACTGTTAGAGGCATAGACCACCTTTGGAGGTGTGCACACAAACCAGTAATATCGCCCACCTCCAGGGGGGGTTACCATGTGGATTGTCGAAAGGACCAGAAGGAAAATTCTTAAGGTAAGAAAATCAAAACATGTAGAGGTTAAATCACTTTCCCAGGGACACTTAGATAATATCTATAAAGACACACAGGGGTTCAACTCTTAGCCTACTCACAGCACTCACCCTGCCACTATCAGGCCCCACAGCCTCCTGATGCTTGGAGGAGGGGGTGTCCATGCTGGAAAGCTTGATAACTCTGCTCTGACAGCACAGCTCACACACACTCAGCCATCATCTGGAGAATTCAGTCTATCATCCATTTTCCCCTCATTTCCAGGCTGATGTGCGAACTTGGCTGAGAACATTATGTATTTCACTCAATGCCTTTCTTTCTCTGGCACAAAGCAATACAAAGCCACAATGATTTCTCAGAAAACATGCGCAGATTTCCTTTCCCAGGTCTGTTCTTCAACATCATGTCCCTGAGAGCTGGAGAAGAAGCCCTTATTTTATCAGGGAGGATCCTCCCCGTATGACACTAGCTGAAACATTGTTTGTGTTCAGGAGATGTTTGAACAGAAAATGTCTCATTTAATTCGTTGGTGCCTTTCCAAAAGTCACTGTCCACCCCAGGGGTCTCTGGACAGGCGTTCCTGGCTCTTTTCACTTAATTGGAGATGAATGCCTTGTATTCTGCCTGCAGTGGTGGTTTATGCAGGCTTCTTACCATGTCTCTCCAGCTGCCCTGTTTTAATCACTCCTCGGCCCATGTTGAAATTCTTCCCACAGACTTTCAATGTGACCTGCCTGCTTTAGGACTGACACTGAAGCAGTTATTCCTCTTGGGCTCGCATATGTTAGCAGACTTCAAATTGATCACCTGAGGGCTCACTTCAGTGAACAAAGTCATTTCACATTCAAACAAGGCCCACATTTTCTAACTCTCCTTCAAGATAGTAACTTATTTTCCATTCTGCTGCAGCAAGCTTCTCAATTCCAGGGCCACACCAGGCCTCAGCACTACCTTTCCCTCGATTTCCACCGCAGAAATACTAGACTTAGAAATCCCACTTCTTGAGCTTCTATCCTTCAGACCATTCCTAAATCCTCTCCAAGAATTCAATGCCCTCATCACCCATTCTCCCCTGGCTTCACTGTCTTTCCTGTTCAATCTGGATGATCACAAGATCAACAGCAATATCCTCATTTCCTCACTAGATTATTGTTCTGCTCTATCTGCTAGAATGGCTCCCAGCTCTTGAAGAGCTTACCAAATCTGTGCCCCTGTTTCTGCTCTCAGGTTTCCAGGTGGAAAAGAAAGCAAGCACACAGCCTTGCAGGCTGATGATGCCCTCCACTGAGGCTCAGCTCGGGAACCCGTTTAGTAGGCCCTGGTAAATTCCCTTTCCCACTCACCATAGAAACTGTGCTAAGGCTTTCATACCCTCCTTGTTCAGTTAGCATTGTATTTGGGTGTGTAAAACTACAACACAAGGTAACGGTGGCCTAAACTTGATAAAAGTTTATTTTTCAACTAAGTAAAAAAAAAATCAGACATTGACAAAATAAGTGTGAGATGTGCAATGGAGACACCAGTCATGAAAACCAAGGTATCTATCTTTCTGCTCAGCCATCTTCAACAGATGGCTTCTAGCCTTGAGATTGCCTCATGACCCAGAAGGGCTGCTGGAGCGCCATTCATTCATCATGTTCACATTCTAAAGAGCAGAAACATGAAAGAAAGGAAGGGAAAAAGAATGTTCCTCAAAGCTGAGTTATCTCACTTTAAAAAACCTACATAGACACCCCCATACAACATTCTATTGATATCTTGCTGGCTATAACTTAATCACATGATCACACTTAGTTGTAAGAGAAACTAAGAAATGCAATCTTTTATTTTTTTAATATTCTTTTAAATATTTCAATTACAGTTAGCATTCAATATTATATTAGTCTCAGGTGTACAGCACAGTGGTCAGATGTTTATACAATTTACAAAGTGATCCCAGGAATAACTCCAGTATCCACCTAACACCATACATAGTTATTACAATACTATTGGCTATATTCCCCATGCTGTACTTTATGTCTCTGTGACTATTTTGTAACTACCAATTTGTACTTCTTAATCCCTTCATCGTTTTCACTCCACCTTCCAACCCCATCTCCCATCTGGCAACCATCAGTCTGTTCTCTGTTTCTATGAGTTCATTTCTGTTTTGCTTATTCATTTATATTGTTCTTTAGATTTCACATATAGGTGAAGTGATATGGTATTTCTTTTTCTCTGTCTTGTTTCATTTAGCATAATACCCTCCATAGCCATCCATGTTGTTGCAAATGGTAAGATGTTATTTTATGGCTGAATAATATTCAATTGTTTATATGTATCACATTTTCTTTATTCAATCACCTAATAATGGGCTCCTAGGTTGCTTGCATATCTTTGCTTCTATAATGCTGCAATGAACATAGGGATGCATATATCTTTTATAATTAGTGTTCTGGATTTCTTCAAAAAATACCCAAAAGTGGAATTGCTGGATCATAAGGTAGTTTTATTTATTTATTTTTTTAGGAACCTCCATATTGTTTTCCATAGTGACTGCAGCAAATTGCAATCTCTCCAACAATGCACAAGGGTTCCCTTTTCTCACATACTCCCTAACTCTTGTTGTTTGTTGATTTGTTGATAGCCACTCTGACAGGTGTGAGGTGATAACTCATTCTGGTTTTAATTTGTAGAGAAATGCAATCTTTTAGCTATCTACATCACCAACCTAAATAAAATCAAGGCTCCATTACTAAGAAAGAGGGGAGGATGGATTTCAGGTAAGCATTTAACTGTTACTATCACATTTCCTAGCCCCTATACTCCCACACTTACCTGTCTCATTTCAATATGGCAACTCAACTCTTTTACTGGGGAAAGAGACCATCAGGTATCAAATCCCTTAATATCTTTCCTCATTCATTTTTAACTTATTAGTTTATAAAACCCACTTTTATTTTATTTCTTTCTCAGAGGAAGAAGGGATCCTACTTCTCCTCAAAGCAAAAAAACTGTGCTTTTAATATGTAAAGTTTATCATTTGCCAAGCACACATCAATAAAGCTGTTCAAAATTTTTAAATTTTAAGTTCATTCACTTCTTAATCTCTCACCATCTGTTTTTCACAGTCATTATTCTCCTGAACCTCTTCCAGCTAGGCTCAACAATTAATATCAAGTTGCCAAAACAAAAGTAAGTTTTCAAAACACCGTTTGTTGGTTCCTCAAAAAGTTAATCATAGAATGATCATATAACTCCACTATTCTATTTCTTCATATAAACTCCAAAAACTTGAAAATTGATATTTAAAAAATATACGTGCATGGTCACAGCAACACTATTCACAATAGCCAATAGATAGAAACAGCTCAAACACCTATCAGAGGAAAATGGATATAACATTTGTAATATATATGGAATCCTATTTAATAAAAGAGTAATATGCAAATTGACTATCACAAGATGGCTTCCCCCATGTGGTCAAAGATGGCTGTCATAAGATGGCCAGCAAGGGAGGGCAGTTGGGGGGGACCCAGGCCTGCAGGGGAGGACAGTTGTGAGGGACCCAGGCTGGCAGAGGAGGGCATTTGGGAGGACCAGGCTGTCAGATAGGGCAACTGGGGGGGACCCAGGCCTGCAGGGGAGGGCAGTTGTGGGGGACCCAGGCCTGCAGGGGAGGACAGTTGGGGAGGACCATCCTCACAGGGGGAGGGCAATTAGGGGCAATCAGGCCAGCACAGGGGCAGTCAGGCATTGACCAGGCTGGCAGGGGAGTGGTTAGGGGCAATTGGCAGGTGAGAGGTTGGGAGCCAGCAGTCCTGGATTGTGAAAGGGATGTCTGATTGCGCGTTTGGGCCTGATCTCACTGGTGGGATTGGGCCTAAATGGGCAGTCGGACATCTCTCAAGGGGTCCCAGATTGGAAAGGGTGCAGGTTGGTCTGAGGGACACCACCACCCCCCCACCCCTACTCTATGCACGAATCTTGTGCACCAGGCACCTAGTATTATAATAATACTAGAGGCCCAGTGTGTAAAATTTATGCATGGGAGGGGAGTGTCCCTCAGCCCAGCCTGCACCCTCTCACAATCAGGGATCTTTCCGCTCAACTGGAAATCACACATCCCTCTTGCAATCCGGGACTGCTGGCTCCTAACTGCTTGCCTGCCTAACTGATCGCCCCTAACCACTCACCTGCCTGCCTGATAACCCCTAACTACATGCCTACCTGCCTGATAGCCCCTAACCACTTGACTGCTGGCCTGATCACCCCTAACCATCTCTGCCTGCCTTCCTGCCTGATTGCTCCTAACCGTCGCCTGCCTGCCTGATCACCCCTAACTACCTCTGCTCACCTGTTGGCCTGATCGCCCTAACCACTCTGACTGTTGACCTGATCACCCCTAACCATCTCTGCCTGCCTTCCTGCCTGATTGCTCCTAACCATCGCCTGCCTACCTGATCACCCCTAACTACCTCTGCCTGCCTGCCTCATCACACCTAACCATTCGTCTGCCTGCCTCATCACTGCTAACCACTCACCTGTCTGCCTCATTGCTTCTAACCACTTTGCTTGCCTGCCTAATCACCCCTAACTGCTCTCTGGGGGGCAGGACCAGCTGGGGCAAGGGGCCATGGTGTTCTGGTCTCTGGTCATTCTATTCATTCTACCATTTCAGTCACTGGGCTTTTATTTCATAGGATATGGAATATTATTCATCCATAAAAAGCAACAAAGTACTGATAAATGCTATACTATAGACAAACCTTGAAATCATTATGCTACATGAAAGAAGCCAGACACACAAAAGGTCACATGTTGTATGATTCCATTTATATAAAATATTCAGAATAGGTAAATCCATAGAGATATAACACAGATTGATGGGTGGTCATCATCGATGAGGGCTGAGGCAGGAGAAATGGGGAAAAGCCATTTTAATGAGTACAGGGTTGAAGTAATGGGTAGATTTTGAAACTAGGTAGAAATGGTGGTTGCACAGCATTGTGTATATACTCAATGGCACTAAATTTTTCCCTGTGAAATAATTAATTTGATGTTATGTGAAGTTCACCTCATAAATTTATTTTTGTTCAATGCCAGTTTTCAGTTCTCATATTACTCATACTTTCTACCATTGACCATCATGTGCTTCCCAAATGTTTCCTTGATTTCTTGACCATGATTGTTTTTTTTCTGGTTTTCCACCTACTTTTCTGATTATATTTTACTAGAGGCCCTGTGCACAAAAATTTGTGCACTCAGGAGGGTCCCTCAGCCCCGCTTGTGCCCTCTCGCAGTCTGGGACCCCTCAGGGGATGTCCACTTGCCAGTGGGGAGCAGGCCTAAGCTGTAGTCAGACATCCTTAGCGCTGCTGAGGAGGCAGGAGAGGCTCCCACCACTACTGCTGTACTGGCAGCCATCAGCCTGGCTTGTGGCTGAGCAGAACTTCCCTTGTGGGAGTGCACTGACCACCAGGGGCAGCTCCTGCATTGAGTGTCTGCCCCCTGGTGGTCAGTGTGTGTTATAGCGACCAGTCATTCTCAGTGGTTCTGCTGTTAGGGTCAATTTGCATATTACCCTTTTATTATATAGGATTCTGCCTCTTTTTCTGGTTCAACTTTTTTTCTAATCATGTGATGCTGGAGAATTCTCCAGACTCTTTATTTTGGTCCTCTTCTATTTTTGTTCTCTTAAGATTCTCTCCTCCATTATCTCAGTTCTATTGGGTAAAAATTTATGATCCTGTCCTCATGTCTCTGGAAGGATTTCCATGTCCAAGAAGAAACAATATTGGAAAAACCCATGAAAAGCAAGAAAAATCTGACACCTATTTTATGCAGTCCTTCAGAAGGAGAGGGTAAGATATTGAAGTTCATGGTTTGCTGTATGGCCTATCCTCTCTCTTTTCAAATCAACATGTGGAAAACAAATTCTGCTCTCTTCCATAAGCTAACTAAACATAACTATAGGCCTTTAGAAGGAAATTAGTCAGTTCAAATCAGAAAAGATAGTTTCAGGAAGCCCAGTTGTGGCAACTCACTGGGCCAGTCTTGTTAGTAATAAATAGAATGTTGATATCCATCTATTGACATCTTTATTTAGTTCTCTATTAGTTCTTAATTCAGAGGGAGAAGGATATTGCCTAATGCCCCTTAAGCCTCAATAGGCTCAACCTACTATTACACAATTCCTGAAACAGGAAGCAGGAAGCCATCAAGGACTAAGGCAGCTGAACTTGTCCCTTTTTAAATCTTCTCCTTATCCCAGGAGCTACTCTGGTCACCTTCTCACAAGTGCCCCTTTACTACTTCAGATTGCTCCATAGAGTTTCTCTTACTTGCAACCAATATCTGCTGTCTGTTACATTCTTCCTATTTTATTATTTTCCAGGTTTTCCTCAAGCACAAGCTTTTACATATGAACAACATACCCACATATCCTAGTCTGTTTGGGCTGTTATAACAAAATACCATAACCAGGTGACTTATAAATCATCGACATTTATGTATCACAGTCCTCCCCCCCCCCCCCGCTCCACCCCAAGCAGGGATGTTTTCTTATTTATTTATTTATAAATTTATTTTTCAATTACAGTTGACACACAATATAATATTAGTTTCAGGTGTACAACACAGTGATTAAACATTTATATACCTCACAACATTTCTCACAGTTCTTGAAACTGGAAGTTCGAGATCAGAGGGTCAGTGTGGTCAGGTTCTGGTGAGGGCCCTCTTTTCTATTGCAAATGCTGCCTTCTTGTGGACCTTCACATGGTGGAAAGCAGAGGTAGTAAGGATGCTCTCTCATATCTCTCCTTCTAAGGGCACCAAGAGAGCTCTACCCCTCATGAACTAATAATCTCCCAAAGGCCTTTTCCCTCCTTCTCTAATCACACTGGAGGTGAAGATTTCAACATATAAATTTTGGTGGGTGGAGACACAAATTTTGTCACTCTGACAAAAATCTGTCATCCATTTAACACAGTCCTTCATAGGCAGATGTTAAAATGATGAAACCCATGGTTGCTGTTCAGAACACCACACTATCCTTCATTTGCTCCCTGTGTGGTGGACTAATGGCCTGACTGCCCACTCAGCCTCCTTTCTTCCCCCCTCCAGTGTGCCTGTTTATATTGTGAAAGCTAGAAAGCTTAAAAGCTGCCTTCCCAGACTCCTTTGCATCTAGGAGAAGGATACAGATATGTCCCACCAATTAGATGCACTTATGCAAGGCAGAAATGGGGCAGAGAACTTCCTTACCCCCTTTGGACTGTTTTCTTTTTTTCTCCTGGAAAACATTATCTTGGATATAGGAGATCTTTCGAAGGCAGGCTTCCAGTGTCTACTGGAGAAACGTGAGGGGAGCAGTGGGAGGTAGTAACCTCCTTGTTCTGGCTTTTTGCTCCTTGGAAAGTACCATGAAAATCATGCAATTCGGGGTCCTTGGTTACAGGGTGGTGAGTTCTTCTACTCAAAATTTCCAGGGGTGGCCTCATAGGTGGTAACTCTCCAGGAGTTGGTCCTACTGTTACTTTTTTGTTCTTCCCACACTTCCAATGATTTTTACTAGCACCAAATTTTCTTCATTAAATCCCTTCTTCTGTAAAATGGCTGACATGGCTTCTCTTTCATGTACTGGACCCTAATAAATACACTATCCTACTTTCTATGCCCAGGAGTTAGAGTGAAATATTAATGATTTTATGCCCCAGGAATGCCCAAATCCTACTCTCTATATATTCCCTCGCACTGGAGTTTCTGAAGGAGCCATCTAAAAATAGACTAATAAATGCAAATGAAAGTACCACTTTATTACAAGTTGTGCACAAGCTTAAAATGCAAATATGATACCTCGGCAAAGGTTACAGTGGAGCTTGGGGCATCCTGCCTCAAGTTTCCATCTGGACATCTTATCACTTAGGCAGGAAGGAAGTCAAAGAGTGTGTCAACAGAGGTATCTAGAATCCATTTATTCATCCACCTATGAAAACTAGAGACGCAAAGAAGTTTATGCATCTTAAGATATAATAACCTTGCCCACTAATCAACATGGCCTAATCAATCGTCCCCAACCCTGACCACTCAAACTATAATGCTTCCCAGGGGAAAATTAGAGAAGGGACCGAGAAGACAGGGTGGGCCATGGGAAGAGGGGTGGGTGCACAGGAAGGGGTTGGCCAGGCAAAGCAGAGGGGCAAGAACCAGTGCATATCCCTTGGTAAGTGTTGTGGTCTCCTCTTCTACTCTGTGCAAATGCTCTATTGTGTGTTTACATCTTGCCTATCCCTCTGAACTAATCTTTCCAAGTTGCCTGAACTTGTGATAGATGGGAGTGTGTGTGTGAAGGAAAAGAGGATGAGAGAGGTGGGGAAGATGGTGTGTGGGTTGTGGTATGAATAAGACGGGAGGTGTTGATCACCATCATGAATTCTGAATGAATTTTTAAGATTAATTGGCCTTAATGAAAATACTAGCAGAGATACTACCAGAATATACTGATTTTCTGGGAGGGAGAGACCGCAAGCAGAAATCCTGGATGTACCTCTAACAGGCTGTTTGACTTAACCAATCAGGGAGGGAATGGGAGATATGAACTTAAAAGTTCTTTCTAACTATCCTGTAATCCAGACTGGAAACACCTCAGAGTTTTTTCATTCTCCAAAAAGCTTCTGACTCAAATATGTCAACAAACACTTCCCGCAATACTCGTAATAACTAGCTTCTGAAAGACACCTACCCACTCCCTTTATTTTTGCTTATGCTAAAGAATAGAAATACAGCCTGGCTGGTGTGGCTCAGTGATTGAATGTTGACCTACAAGCTAGGAGGTCAGGGTTTGATTCCCTATCAGGGCACATGACCAGACTGTGGGCTCAATCCCCAATAGGGGGTGTGCAGCCAATATTTGATAGGAAGCAGCCAATCAATGATTCTCTGTTGTCATTAATAGTTCTCTCTCTCCCTCTCCTTTCCTCTCTCTGAAATCAATAAAAACATATTTTTAAAAAAATAACAAAAATACATCTTTCTGAAAGCAAAAAAAGGAAGACTTCAGAATTTATTTTTTTTAATTCAAATTGGTCCTTTGTAAAAACAGGCCAGAGAAAGTCAGAAAACTTAAAGTATCTAGAAAACAAAATCTTATTTTGTTTGTATTGTTGAAAATATTGTTTATATTGTTGAATAATCTGATCATGGATGACTCAAGTTTATAGCCATGTCCTTAACTATTACTCTTACAAAATTTAGAGTTTTGTATTAATATTGTCCATGAGAATATATCCCAAGAATTATGTCATTTCCACCAGAAATGAAATTTCTTAGGGGCAAAAACTGTCTCATTAACACCTATATCCTTTATTGCATAGGTGCTACATAGTGGACTCTAAGAAATGCTGGATGAATGGAGAGATGGTGGGATGGGTGGTTATGAGGAGGAAACTGGTCTTGCAAGGTGTGTCAGACCATAAAAACTGTGAACAATATACTGCCCTGGGGGGTGGGGAGGTTGTTATTGCTGACCCCATGACAGATCATTAGATATGGCCTGGGGACCTCAACACCTGGGGGCCTTCCTGCAAGCCCATGAAAGGGGGCAGAAGCATATCTGCAAAACAAAGACCCCAGAAGGTTATAAAAAGTGAAGCCTTGCCAGAACTGGTTTGGCTCAGTGGATAGAGCGCCAGCTGCGGAATCAAGGGTCCCAGGTTCGATTCCGGTCAAGGGCATGTATCTTGGTTGTGGGCACAGCCCCATAGGGGGTGTGCAGGAGGCAGCTAACCGATGTTTCTCTCTCATTGATGTTTCTAACTCTCTATCCCTCTCCCTTCCTCTCTGTAAAAAATTAATAAAATATATTTTAAAAAATAAAATAAAATAAAAAGTGAAGCCCTCTGCATGTTTCTTCACTCTGATTTGGAAATTATTCCCAGGGTCCACTAGTGTTAATAAATGGAGCCCCTTCCTTTCTCTAGGAAGTGTGCTTGGTATTTCTTTGGTCTTCTGTGACAGTTAGACAGATGGTTGCACAGATGTCAGATGGATAAATATGATGAGTTAGTTTCGTTATCTCAATCAATACTCCTTTGGAAAGGCTTCAAGATGACTCTGTGTAATGTTGAATTCTGTTGAAAGAGAGTCAGGAGGATCCAGGAATTATAGTAAAACCCAGACAAAATACAACAAAACCTATTAGTATTAAAGGTTTTTTAAAATGTTACATTCTAAAGTCAATAACACTGATTAAATACTTTTCTTTTTATATTTTAAGACCCTATTTTTCATTTCTTATATTTAAGAACCCTCAAAATAGTGCTATGTCAATATTAGCTCCAAGAAGTGTGTTAGAACGCCACTGTGTTCTAACCTAGATCCTGACTACTCTTAGTTCACCAAACAGCAGCATCCCCATTTCCCGGGACTGTGTTATAAACTCAGAATCTCAGGCTCCTCCCTAGACTTATTAAACCAGAATGTGCATTTTTGACCGGTGTGCAGCAAGAGGTACAAGGTGTGCCACAAGAATTTTTATAACATTCAATACTTGACTACTTAGTCAGGGGCGCTGACCACTTTACCCTTAGATTGTCAAATAAAAAGATGACAACAGCCAACACAACAATAAGCCATCCAGGGTGGATGTCAGATCGGCAAAAAATAAACTTTTTGGTGTTTGCTTTCCAAAGAGTTTTCTAGTTTTACTGACAGCGTCCTCTACTCTACACCAAGTCAGTCCCCATTGGCAGCTAAGCTGCTCATTTTCTCAGGCAGCCCCCCCCTGGTGGCAGTGTGGAGCAAACAGACCTGGGGTAGGGATACTCAGAAGCCCCAGGCAAGAAAGCCATGGACTCCCATTGTTCTTACCCAAAGTTCAACAGCCGTTCATGAATAAGTGTTTCTCAATTTGTCCTTTGCCTTTGTCAGTTCCCAGAGCCCTCTGGTGGGTTTTTGGATCATTTTCTCCAGTTGTATTTTAAAAATACATTTTTATTGATTTCAGAGAGGAAGGGAAAGAGAGATATAGAACCATCAGTGATGGAAAAGAATCATTAATTGGCTGCCTCCTGAACACTCCCTAGTGGGGATCAAGCCCAAAACCTAGGCATGTGCCTGATTAGGAATCAAACCATGACCTCCTGGTTCATAGGTTGATGCCTAAGCCACATCAGCTGAGCCCCAGTTTTGTTTTGTTTTTTTTAATATATTTTTATTGATTTTTTACAGAGAAGAAGGGAGAGGGATAGAGAGTTAGAAACATCAGTGAGAGAGAAACATCGATCAGCTGCCTCCTGCACACCTCTTACTGGGGATGTGCCCACAACCAAGTTACATGCCCTTGACCGGAATCAAACCTGGGACCCTTGATTCCGCAGGCCGACGCTCTATCCACTGAGCCAAACCAGTCAGGGCTGTACTTTCTATGTTACTTGAATACTCACATACTCTCTATTAGCAAGAGATGGTATCCTGGCTTGTTTTCAATGCTAAGTAGTCCAGACATCTCCCAAGACTTTACACAATATTCAGACCTGCCCTCTGCACCAAGCTGAAAAAGAGGTGGATGGATGGGTCCAGAACCACCATGTCTTTTGCCCAGTGTCACGTTGGGGCCTTGTTTTGGACAAGTCTTTCTTTCAGATGACACCCGCATTCTCAGAAACTCTTCCTTTCTTTTCTTTTTACTGTGCCGGGAGAGCTGGCCCACAAGAGCAACTACTATGAATGATGCAGGAACCAGCCCAAATAAACTTCAAGGTCTTGATCCAGGTCATCAGCCAGACATCCCCCAACTATAAGTTGATTTTATGATAGGAACTGCAGAGCCCCTCCCTTCCTTGGGTCTCCTGAGAGCCCCCCCCCCCCCACTCCCTCAGCAGGTCCAGGGAACAGAGTTTGGAACCTTGGCCCCTTGGGCCTCAGGCAAATCATTTGTTATCTTCCCCAAAAATCAGTTTCCCCCAGGTAGCGGCCTTGCTAGGGGACAGAACTCAGGTGTGCCCCAAGCTCAAAATTATTAAAGGGGCCGCTGAAGAAACAGTGTGGCAGGAGGGTGCGCCGTTCTTGACATTACACGTGCCCAGACATTTCAGACGAAAAAGGAAAGACTGGTGGCCTAAATCAGAGCCATCTGCATCTGCCACACTTTTATTTGATCTGTCCAAACATCACAACACTTTTCATTAATTTCCCTTTTTGGTCTGATGTGGATGAGCCCAGGAAGACTTGAGTAATGAAGAAGTAGTACAGATCGTATAAGTCTTCTTTAAACATGTCGGTTACCAACAGCTTTCAGAAAGCTGTTTTGATATTAGACACTCCATTCTCTCCTCAGTTGAACATGTTTGTTAAAAGCAAATTGCTACCAGCTGGAAGCCCCCAAGACCCTCAGCTGCAAGAGGAAGGTGTGGCTGCTGTGGGTAAGCGATGCCCAGGGTGCACAGACATTAACCTGTTTCCTCTCCTGCGGAAGTGATAGAGGGATGCGTCCTTCATTCGTGACTGTGCTTTCTAGCCTAGAGACATAAGGCCCTCAGACGCCTGGCGTGAATAACCCAAGAGAAGCACATTTTGCTCGCCAGAATTGTTCAACAGCTTAGGAAACATTCCTTGGGGGGGGGGGGGGGGG
>PVJC01007654.1:0-50744 GCA_004026665.1 Murina feae | reverse complement strand
GGGGGGGGGGGGGGGGGGGGGGAACGGCGGGGGGTGGAAGGAGGAGAGAATGATAGTGCACCATTGATAGGACGATAGGACCGCTCACTCCCTGATGCAGGTGAGGCAGAGCTTCCAAGCTAATCAGGAATATGCAATGTCAGTTTGCATATTCCTTTATACCCAGCCCAGGCCATCAGCTCAGACCAGCCATTCCACCCTGCATCCACATCCTGTCCGCTCTACATCTCTAGCTCATCCCTCTCTCCACCACGATGATCCCCATTTGGACTCCCGCCATCTCCTGGTATGTTCAGCAGCCTCCTTTCTGGCCTCTCTTTGTCCTCTCCCTGCTTTTTGTCACTGCAATTTATCCTTCTAAAAGTGGATCTTTCTAAAACAGACCAGCACTCTAAAAGTCAATGGAAAAATAACCTTGGGTGAGGATTAACCCCCCCCCCAAAAAAAAGAAAGAATGAATGAATGAACAAACAAACAAACAGACCAGCAAACTACTAAGGCAAACAGGCCTGTGGCCTGTTTTTGTGCAGCCTGCGAGCTAAGAATGGTTTTTACGTTTTTAATCAAAACAAAGAAAACCATGTGACAAAGACTTTTTGCCAAATCCTGTTCTAAAGCATAAATTCCATCCTGCTTATGAGAGTGGCCTCACAGCCAGCCTCATCCCACACATTCATCCCTTTACATCCTATTCCTGCTCTCTGTGCCTGAAATGCCCATCCATCCTCCCTCATGTGCCTGGTTAACCACCTATACTTCAGGTCTCATTCTAAATATCCTTTTGGCTGGGCTTGGCCTGTTGGCCTCAGACCATGCCTGGACTTCCCCTACTCAGCTCTATATGATGGGCTGTTCCCTACAGGCTCCTGAATAGTTTGGATCACAGCTGGGTTTGGCAATGGGTGGGAGATAGAAGGACAAGAAGAACAAAGATTCCAGGCTATTTCTTCCCAGGATCCCTGACCACAGCTGCGTCTCATCCATGGTTCGGGCTCCGAGTAGGTATACCCATCATGGTTCCAGCTCCTACTGGGAGACCGGAGCCCCACTAACACCACCTCCTCCCTCCTTCTCTTCCTCTGAGTGAAAACTGCTCTTCGCTGTTGTTAATCCCTGGTTGACTTCTCAGCTCTTCCATTACCTGTGTGACCAATTCCCTGCATTTAATTACCTGTAATTAAACCCTGGTTTCTGTTCCTGGTAGGACTCTGACCAGACTCCTAGGTGAGCTCAGCACCTGTAACTGCTCAAATATCATCCTTCACTCAGTCGCTTCAACAAGCAATTATTGGATGCTGATGACATTGGGAGTCAGCAAACCATGACCTACTGGCCAAATCCCTCCCACTGCTTAGTTTGTAAACAAATCTTTACTGGATCACTGCCACACCCATTCATTTACCTATTGTCCATGGCTGCCTTCAAAGGCAGAGCTGAGTAGCTCCAACAGAGACCATGTATTCCACAAAGCCAGCTGGTCCTTTACAGAAAAAATTTGCCAACCTCTGTTCCAGGTAGGCCCTTGCTATTCAAAATATAGTCCCAGGACCAGCAGCCCAGCTTCACATGGGAGCTTGTTAGAGCTACAGAATCTCACGCCTCATCCCAGGCCCCCTGAAGCAGAATCTGCCTCTTAACTAGGTCCTCAGGTTGCCGCCTGAGCACATTGAAGTTCGAGAGGCACTGTCTTAAGAAGTCACCTGCTTATCCTAACACTCTTTATGCTCATCAGGAGTTACTCATAAATTGTTTGTCTTCTCTACTAGAAGAAAGTGCAGAAATTACTTGTGTGTTGTTTTCCCCTGGATCCCAGGCATCTGATAAGGTGGCTGGCCAGAGAAGATGAATGACTCTGACAAATAAATAGTTGAAGAGAACCATGGAAACTAAGGGAGGAGTTTCAAAAGAGCAGTTATCATTTTTTTACATCTCAAATTGGCAAAGATCAAGAATTTGTAAACATGTGGCATTGGGAGACTAGGGAAATAGGCCCTCTGTCACATTGCACAACCTCTGTAGAGAGGTCACTTTGCCAATCTTCATCAAAATTACAAATGCACGTAGCCTTTGACCCTGCTTGTCCATTCATGCAGACCTTTACCTTTCAGAGACACTCACACCTACAGGAAATGATAAGATAATTAAGATATTACTTGCACCACTGTCCTCGAGTGCAAGAGATTGGACACAACCAAGTATCCATCAACAGGGGATTTGCTCAGTGAATTATGGTATATAATGAAACTGTGTAACTTTCAAAGAGAAAGAAAGAACTTGAGCCATGGCCAAGGTATGTTGTTAAGTGAATAAAGCAAAATGCAACAGGGGGGTGAGGGCATGAATGGGGGGGGGGGTGGAGGGAAAACAGGGGGATAAGGACACATATGTAATACCTTAATCAATAAAGAAATTTTTTTTAAAAAGCAAAATGCAAAATAATAGCTATCAGATAATACCCAAAACAGGGCAGAGAGAGATAAAAGAATATATATGTTTGTAAAGTCATAAAGTATCTCTGGGAGGACATATATAAAAACTAATAATGCTGGTCAGCTGTAGTAAGCAATCACAGGGTTGCTGCAGACAAAAAACAGGAGATTTTTCACTGTCTACTCTTTGGTACTTTCTGAATTAAAACAAATAAACAACAAAAAAAAACAATAACAACAGCACAGGAAAACTGCAAGGGGGAAAATAGAGAAGTGTCAGAAAGTATAGATATGTTTTAGGTGTCCAAGCTAGAGTCTTGCTACTCAAAATGTGGTCCACAAACAGGCAGCATAGGAATCACCTGAGAGCTACTGAGAAACACAGGATCCCAAGCCCCACCCATCCCAGGTGGACTGACTCATAATCCGCATTTTAACAAAAGTCTTAGGGATTTAAAGCACTCGGTATACTTTGATGCATGCTGGTCCAGGCAACCAGAGTACTGGCTTCTAGCAGCACCACCTGGTTTTCACGGTCTGCTACTGATAAAACAGCTGCATTCCTCCCTCCCCCCTCCCCCATTACTCCCTCTTAATTGGGACTCCATCCTGGTGAGACACCAGAACCCAGGCTGTTCCCATTACGGGGGAGGTTTTCAGCAGCTCCTCCCAGGCCCTGGCTGGCCAGGAGCCCAGTGCCCTGGTGGGTCCCCAGCCAAGGAAACAGCTCACTTCCTTCTCCTGGAGCCACTAGGACTGCTCAGAACAGAAACATTTGAGAGTTCTCCACTGCCCCAATTATAAGCTCTTTCCAACATGAATAAAGATGCATCTGTCTGCCTCAGGTTTATTCATAACTGGTATTTACCCATCCACCAGTGTCTCTGGATACCTGGTACACTGACCTAGTGGTGGAAGGAAGACAGGGGAGGGAAAGCATCAGGAAGGCCCCGTTGGAGAAGGAGGGAGGAGGAAAAGCTAGGAACTTGGCTGTTGCCTCTGGATCCTTGATCCACCTGGAACAGCTCCAGGCCACATCTGGAGGCCACATCTGGAAGCAGTGACACCACCGGACTTTTTAGAGCAGCAAGGAGGAGAGAGAGAGAAGGGGGGAACTGTGCTGACTTCAGGCCAGACCACCCAGGATTTTGCAGTTGGAGAACTAAGCAGGGAGACTAACTTCTCCCACCACGCTGCCCACCTCTCCAACTCCCTACTCCCTGATCCCTTCTATGCAAGCACAGAACAGCCGTGAGAGAATGCCCCACACTGTGGCGCTGCTGAGCCCTTGCCCACACCCCAAGCTGGAAGGATTCTGTACAGGCCAAGCCCTCTCTCCATTTTCTGGATCCCCCTACTAACTGCATCCCTTGCTTGAAAAGGGAACCCTGAGTCCTCTCCTTCCCCCTTCACTCTCCCTCCTAGGTGCCTCCTAACCACCATCCCTAGGCGCTAGTGTCTCTTAAAATAAAAACAAAGCCAAGCCATAAAACCACTATTAAGTGTTCAGCACAAAAGAATTTACAAAATGCTTCTGCATATTGTTATATACAGAACTAGGTGCCTCCCTTTGTCATCTAACAGCCCTGCCATGTTAGAATTCCCACCCTACTCTACTGAGAGGAACACCAGGTGCAGGAAATGTTAAAGGGTTTGACAAGATCTCCCAGCCTATAGGCAGTCGAGGCCTCAGGGCTCAAAGCTGCCATCTTCCAAGGCCTCAAGGCCCTTCCAGTGCAGGACTCCAAATCAGACAGGTCTTTCTCCAGCAGCCACCTATTGACATCCTAGCTCTGTGCATGGTTATGTTCCTTGCCAGTCCCTTGCCTGGCTCCAAATTCAGAGACTCATTCCTCCCCATTGCTTCCGTTGTCCCTAACCCCAGGTCTCCCAATCTTAGAGTCTGGAGAAATATCCTATCCCTCTTTGCCCAATCACTATTGTGTTTCTTCCTAGCCAATCCCCCTATCCTGGATGCCTTTCTCTTACTAGTTCATGTTCCACCAGCTGCCCTCAAACCCTCTGTGGTAGATTAATTGCAAACCTGGCCACAGTTATTCCTTTCCCGTATCCACACCCTTTGCAATATGACTTCATATCTCCTCCCATCAAGAGGTGGAATCTACTTCCCTACCCCTTGAATCTGAGCTATCCTGGTGAATCGCTTTGGCCAACAAAATATGACAGAAGTGATAAAGTGCCAATTCTGAGCCTAGGTTTCAAGAGGCTATATATATTTCCACTTCTTTTGGAAATCTGTCCAGCCACCATGTGAACAAGCCCAGGCTAGCCTTCTGAAGGATGAGAAACCATGTGGCCCAGGCACTTACATTGGCCCAGCCAGTAGCTGGCCACATATCAACTATGTGATGAGGCCATCTTGAGTCAACCAGGCTCCAGCCAACCCATTGCTGACCAAAGATGCATGAGGGAGTCACCATACTCAGAACCACCCAGCCAGTCAATAAATTAGTGAGAGGTAATAAATCATTGTGGTTTTAAATCACTAAATTCTACTTTGTCAGACAGCAATAGTGAACTGATATCCCCTTTGTCCTCTGCTCACTGACTCTCAGGGACTTCCTAGACCAAACTTCTCATCCCAAGTGTTTAAAGCCTTCTTAGAAGTTGCTACTTCAGCTTCATTTAACCACAAATTCTCCAAATCCTAGTCTTCATGATGTCCTCTGATATTTCTTGCTTTTTCCATCCTTGAACCACTGCTTATACAGTCTTCCTTCCCACCATTGTCCCTCTGCCACACTGGAATACCATTTTATCCTCCTTTCTCTAGCTCTTTTTTTTCTCTTTCTTTCTCCATCTCTTGAAATTATGTCCTCCCTTTAATATCTCGCTCTGGAGTCTTCCATGATGGTGTGTCTTGTTGTTCCAATGCTTTTGGCACTGTTAGTCTCACTCTTTGTTCTAATTTGTTGTACTGGCCAAAGAAGCACTGAATCATATCTTTATCTTGCCTTGCTTTATAATGCATTGATACATATAGTTAGTTCATTATCGACCATCGACCAGGAAGTGCAAATCAGCTTGACCTCATATCTCTACACAGACCAATCAGTAGAAGATGCCTGTAGAGCAGCTGGGTTCTGCTGAAAAGACTTCATGGTTGATTATAATGTCAAGGCTAGACCCACAGTGGATGATCAGTATGGTATAAAGGAACACAACTGCTGCTATCATGCAGGACCTGCAGGGTGCCTAACACCAGGCTGAGGAGAGTACTGTCCGGATTCCATTATAGCTTTTCTGCTCTATCTTGGTGGCCTTGTCAGTTTTCTTCCCCTCACAAGAGCAAGGCCTTGTGAGCCTCTTCCTTTCACTCCAGGTCCCTAGGAGATTCCTGCAGGCCCCTTCCTCTTTGTCCTCCAGAACCCTTTATCTTCCCTGCTGTCTTGCTTATGCTTCTCTGCCCAGCTCCAGTGAATCAATGTCGAAGAGCCTTTTTGCTTGGCTCCTTTCCAGGCTTTCCCTGGGCCTTGGCCCTCCCTTAGCCCTACACTCTGGGGCTAAGCCCTTGCCCTTAAAAGGGCCTCAGAAACCCAAAGCCAGGTCCTTTAGTGTCTAAGGGTGGAATTCAGCCCAGTCCTTGCACCATCTCTGTGGAGTGGAGACCTCCTCATTGTAAAAATGAGTGTGTTGGACAGTCTTTGAACACTATCTCAAAAACCTTTAGCCAAACCTCTTCCTCCAGGCAGTCCTGAACTGAGCCTTTCTGGGAAGCTTTCAATCTTTCCTGGGTCTTCTCCAATACAACTTGGCGGGACCCCCAAGGGAGCCTATCTGGCCCTCATATATGAACAGCCCAGAAATGTGGAAAACTAAGCGTCTGTGGGGTTTCCCTTGACTGACAGGAGATAAGAGTTCCTTGTTTCTTACCTAAGTGGTCCAGACCAGCTGGTAGCCATGAAGGAAATAAGTGGTTAGATGTTTTGAAGGCATATGCTGTCCTTCTGTCCTCTGTTACCCAAACTCCACCTACCATCCCAGGCCCAGCTCCACCTCACCATTTCCCAAAGCCTCTTCCAATCCCCAAGCCTGCACTGGACTCACATAGGCTGTGATATTGGGGACTTGAGCCAAAGTGAGCTAAATCACTGAAGGGACAGAGAGAGAGCCCAAAAGATGCTCTTAGCAGTCTCCTGAAGAATCCAACACCTATTAATTAATGTCACCCCAATAAATGTAATTTAAAAATAATTTTTTTAAGAAAAGAATCTAAAAACCGAATAGTGAGCTCAAAATGGAAGGTACCAGACTTAATTCTCTCTGTTAAGTGTGCTGTAAGCCCTCTGTGTCTCCTATTTGGTGCCTATCACATGACCAATGCTATTCTGTCACTGGGAACACAAGTGCAAACTAACAAAATTCCTTCCCTCATGGAGCTATCATCTGGAGACAGACATACAACAAACACATCAACTGGTAAATAGACAGTGTCAGATGATGGTAAGTGCTGGTAAAGTAGATAGGCTTGACCGAAAGTAAAGGAAGGAGTCACATGGATCTCTAGAGGAAGAGTTTTCTATTCAGAGGGAAATGGCCTGTGCAAAAGTTTGGAGGCAGGATCATCCTTGGCATAATTAGGGCTCAAGAACAGTGTGACCGAAGAGGAGAACCGGCCCTAGCTGGTTTGGCTCAGTGGATAGAATGTCAGCCTGTGGGCTGAAGGGTCCTGGGTTTGATTCCAGTCAAGGGCACATGCCCTGGTTGTGGGCTCCATCCCCAGGAGGGGGCATGCAGGAGGCAACTGATCAATGATTCTCTCTCATCACTGATGTTTCTATCTCTCTCTCCCTCTCCCTTCCTCTCTGAAATCAATAAAAATATATTTTAAAAATAAAGAGAGAGAGAGAACTGGAAGGGGGATGATAGAAGAGAAGCAGCAGGGGGAGGTCATATAGAGCTGGTAGATATTGTTAAGGATTGAGGCTCTTACTTAGAGTGAGGTGGGAGCCATGAGTGCGTTTCGAGCAAAGACAGAACACAGTCTCGCTCAGCCTCAGAAGGGTTACTCTGGCTGCTGTGGTGAGAATCACTGGGGCAGGGAGGGTGGAGGGGAAGCAGTGGAGAGGATGCTGCAGAGATCCAGGTCACAGGTGATGGTGGTCCAGATCAGCTGGTAGCCATGGAGGAAATAAGTGGCCAGGTGTTTTGAAGGCACATATGATGGGATTGCTGGTGGCTTAGTTGAAGGATGTGAGCAAAGGGAGAAGTCAAGGTTTCTGTCCCAGGTAACTAGTCCAGAAACACAATGAGATGAGAAAAACTGCAGAAAGAGAGAGTTTAGGGGTATGGTGAGGAGTTCTGTCTTGGATATGAATTAAAACTTCACGGAAAAAACTCAGTTCATCTGTTTTTCTAGCTGAGGTTTACGGCTAGCTTGGCAGGAATGTTTTCCAGTGGGGCAGGAGAGCAAATGAAAACTCTGGGAGACTTCACAGTCCTAATATTTGTTTAAGGTGGTTTAATCATTGTTCCTCTCCTCTAGGACTTTGAGAGTAATAGCTATTCTGACTTTTATAAACAGTGAATTCAATAATAATAAAACAGCAGTGAGTTTCTGTTCCAAAACAAAACAAAACACACAAAAAAACTCTGGGAGAAAATGGTGCTTGATCACAGAAAGACTTGTACACGAATGTTCATAGTTCTATTCACAGAACTAAAAACTAGAGGCAACCTAAATGTCTACCAACAAGATAGACAGCAAATATGCAGAAGCAAATTATGATCTAGCCACACAATGGGATAATATTTAGCAAAATAAGGAACAAACTACTAATATACACAACAACCTGGATGAATCTCCAATGCATTGTGCTAACCAAAATGAACCTACATAGAAGAGTACAAACTATATGATTCTTTCATGTGACATGCCAGGACAGAAAGAACTAAGCTAACATCAGAACAGTCATTTCCTCCAGGAATACACAAAGCACCAGAACCAAGCTCAGCCTCTTGGGAATACTTCCCAGAACTCTGAGTTGTGGGTGAGGCCACAGAAAGCAGAGACAGTTGAGAACATGGCCACAGTCAGAGACAATGGTGCCAGCGGCAGCAGTGCCCAGCCACATTCCTCTCGTGGCCAGTCCTTCTAATCAATCCCATCAGTCACCCTGTAATCTTCTAATAAATCTCTTTTCTGCTTAGGCCTCTCAAAGCCATTTCTATGGTTGAAACCAAACACCCTGGCTAGTAAACACTGTGTGGAAAGAGCCCAGGACTCGGTGTCGGAGAGACCTGGACAGTGTCCTAAGTCATTCTGGTTCATCAAGTCTCCCCACACCGGTGATTAGACAGCCAGAGGTCCCATGACCAGCCCAGTTCACAAGGGACAGCAATGAGGCAGGAAGAGCCCTTGGAGGGATGAGAAGAGCTGTTGAGGGCAGCTGCAGGGAAAACCAACCCAGCCAGGGGGTCTAGTTTTAGCTGGGTAGGTGGGTGTTGTGGCAAACCAGCCTTCCAGGGTAGGGAGTTCATGGAATTGACCTGAACCCACAGAGGTGGATCCTCACAACCTAGGCTGAGCGCTAGGCAGGAGCAGCTTTCCAGGAATGAGGTCCCTGTGTAGGGAATGTCTTCTAGGCTGAAGACAGCCTGGACTTCAGGGAGTCCTCAGCCAGAGGAAGATACTGAACACAAAATGTGGAATGCGCCTTATAGTTCACAGGTGCACATGCACAAATGCACATGTGTACACACACACACACACACACACACCACATACATTATGCGCACACAGATTAGCTCCCTCGTGGAGGAACACAAGAAAAAAGATGGGAGAGTGCCAGGGAAGTTCCACTGATGAGGAAACCGAAGAGAGAGCTGGCTGTGGCCGCAAGGAAGCCTTGATCAGGCTGGAGGCTGCTATGTTTTGGGCCAGACTAAGTATCCAGCTGGGGCAAGGGAAGGAGGATTGACCCCTAGGATTTGAATGCATCAGCTAACTAGTGTAGGGTAACAGATCTCTCCAAAACTCAGTGGTTGAAAATAAAAGCATTTGTTATTATTCATGGGTCTATGGGTCAGCTAGACAGTCTTGTATTGTGTCTCTGGTCAACTATGGGTCTAGTAGGTGTCTTTGCTGATCCTGGCTGGGCATTTGGGTGCCAGCTAGTGGCTGGTGTAGGATAGCCTCAGCTACGAAGATTTCTCCGCTCCGTGTGGTCTTATCCTCCTGTCGGCTAGCCTGAGTATGCTTACATGGTCATGGCAGCGTTCAGGACAGCAAGCAGAAACAGTTGGCTCAGAAAGGGCTCCACAACTTCTACCACCTCTCATCAGCCAAAGCAAGCCACAAGTCCAGACCAGATTCAAGGGGTCAGGAAACAGACTCCACCTCTCAATGGGATGAGCTATGGGATCAGATCATAATGGGTGTGGATTCAGGGAGCGATGGAAAATTAGGGTCATTTTTTGAAAATCATCTGCTACATAGGGCAAAGGCAATCCTGGCATAGAGTATGTCAAACCCCAGGTTTTCCAGAAAAAACCTCATCCACTCACTGGCTGCTTTAAGAACAGCTTCTGGCCCTTCTCCACAAAGGTCCCTCCCTCAGACCAGGGAGGAACATGGGGACAAGCCCCTGGGAATCCTGGAGGCCAGTCCTGTCTCTGATTCTGAGTGGGTACTAGAAGCAAAGATGAGGCAGGAGGAAGACCACATGAAAGGAAGAACAAGGAGACTGGACATACCCTTTCGGGCAACAAGAACCTACCCACAGGGGATAAGGAACAGGGGACAATTTTAGTACCTCTCACCCCACCTCCTCCCTTGTCAGCCTCTCCTGGACACCAAGCTCCCACCAATCCTCCTTACTCATATCATCTAGGGCCAGGCATCCTCAAACTACGGCCCGTGGGCCACATGCTGGGTGTTTTTGCCACCGCTGCCTGTCCTGCTTAAAATAAGATATGTCCAGTGTACTAGGAATTTGTTCATAGTTTTTTTTAAACTATAGTCCAGCCCTCCAAAGGTCTGAGGGACAGTAAACTGGCCCCCTGTTTAAAAAGTTTGAGGACCCCTGATAGGCCTTCCTCCTGGTAGGACCCAGGCTCAAAAACCAACTCCTCTCAAATTACCCCAACTTCTAGCTTTTCACAGCTCTTCCCTTCCACTCCCACTCTTTATAGCTGCTGCAGAGGAGTGAATCTGACAAAGCCTATCTGTCTTTGGGTCAGGGCAGTTTGGGCCAATGGATTTCATCTCTAAGTGGCAATAGTAATGATACTAACAGCTTCCATTTATTGAGCACCTATTTATTGAGCAGGTCTTACGCTAAGTGTTTATCAGCTATTATTCTGGGATTATATTCCAGGGGCTAACTAGAAAATTCATTCTCTGGAGAGGGGTCGTAAATCCTTGTCTAAAAGAGACTGATGATGAATTAGTGATGTCTGTGACGGTTGTGACTGATGGTAGCAATGAAAAATAAAATGGGGATGCTTGCAACCTAGTTCAGTATCTGCTTAAAACTATAGTCTTACTTCCCCACTCTGACTGACTTGGGCGGAGCTGCAGAGCCCAACCCCAAGGCCCCACCAAGACTGACTTGTGGGGAGCTTTGGGGATCCTCAGGGGCCCGCCACAGGAGGCAGTATATAGGTCAGAGCCTCCCCACGAGTTCAGTTCAGGCTTTGGATCCAGATTTCCCCCGGACTAAGCAGATCTGCAAAGTAAAGGTTAAACTTTCCTCCCTGGGAGTGCTGGCTGCTTGTTCTCCCATGCATTCTGCCACAACAGTGACAGTAGGCATACTTGGGTAGGATCTGTCTTGGTTCAGGCTGCTGTAACAAAGTACCACAGACAGGGTGGCTTAGCCAACATACATCTATTTATCACATTTCTGGAGGCTGGGCGGTCCAAGATCAAGATGCCGGCGGATCTGGAGTCTGCTGAGGGCCTACTTCTTGGTTGGCAGATGCCTGTCTTCTTGCTGTATCCTCACAAGGTAGAGAGCAGGAAGAGAAAGCAATTTCTCTTGTGTCTTTTCTTATAATCTCACTAATCCCATTCATATGGGCTCCTCCTAATGACCTAATTACCCACAAAGACCCTATCTCCTAATACCATCACATGGGCAGTTAGGATGTCAACAGAGGAATTTTGGAGGGACATAAACAGTCCATTACTCTGTTGCTGTGATCTTGGGCAAATTACTTAATCTCTCTGAACTTCAGAGATGGTATTCGCTGGGTAGTGAACATTAAATGAGATCATGCTTACAAAGCAATTTCAATAGCAAGTATGAAATAAGTGTTTACTATTTTAAACATTAAGGTTCCAATCGTTCTGTTTAGAACAGGGACTATATACCCTAAGCCTCAGGGCTGAGGCTGCTGGCATTATGAAGAGAACTCCACGCTGGGAAAGGTTAGGCTGTCCTGACTTTCAATGAAAAGACTCAGTTTGGGAACCACACAGATAGCTGATACTATTTTTGGATTTTACCACTTCCAACCACCAGTACCTGTGATTTCTTTTGCGTGAGAGCTTTCTCTGGCCACTTGATCCCATTCTGTTTATCTGTAATCAGGGAGTTATATTCTGCCCCAGTCGCCCTCACTTAATAACTGATGGGAGTTGGTATATGACTACACCAGCTCCCTCCCCCTCAGATGCCATAACTCAGCTGCGTGCTCTGCAATGTCTCCCAGACTTTCTGAGCAGAATTAAGCCCCAGTCACCCACAGTGGCTGAAATGCACCTTGCTTGGGCTTCCTTCTCTCCATCATCTCACTTACTGAATCTCCTACTAGAGATCTTGGGATGACTTCACAAATAAGCTTCTTGCACTCAATCTTTGGCTCAGGATGTGCTCCTGTGGGGAAGCAGCCTAAGAAACCACCTTTGGTGAGGCCAGCCATGCTACGCTAGTTAGTGGTCATCCGTAAGGGTCACACCAAGCCTGACCTCTGCTCAGCAGCTCAGGCTGCCTCAAAATGATAGACCCTTTGGGCTGCTTGATCAGAAACAATCTCTATTCCCAAGTATTCAAGCTAGAGACACCTTAAAGTCAAATTTTTCCTCCTTTAAATCCCTCTTCACAGACTCAGGGTCTCCTCTGTGGTGACTGTCAAGGCCATGTTGACCTGAGGGCAGGGATGTGGTTCTAGCTTGAATGCCACCTCTTATCATTTAGTAGAAGCCACCTGGAGGCTCCAGCCAGGCTTGGAGTATGCAGATAGAAGTAGTGATGTCTGCCTTGAGCACTGGAATGAGAAAGCAATGGTCTTATGTCCACCACTCTGGCTCTAAAAGTAAATTAGCTCCTTCGAGGGGAAGTTGGCTAAATGTTTCTTTAACATTCCTAGTCCACCAAGGCTCTCTCTGCCTCTGGCTGAGCTACTTCCTTCGTCTGACTTGGTTCATCCCAGTCAGCAAGCCTGTGCACTAAGCATGGCCACCCATTTTCTGGATGAGGAAAGTAAGGCTCTGAAATATTTTTTTAATATATTTTTATTTATTTCAGAGAGGGAGAGGAAGAGATAGAAACATCATTGATGAGAGAGAATCATTGATCAGCTGCCTCCTGCACGCCCTCTACTGGGGATGGAGCCCACAACTGAGCATGTGCCCTTGACCAGAATCAAACCCCAAACCCTTCAGTCCACAGGCCAACGCTCTATCCATGGAGTCAAACTGGCTCTGAAATATTAAGTGACTTTCCCAGCCTCATAGAACAGAGATTTTTTTTGTGTTTGTTTGTTTGTTTTGTTAATCCTCACCAGAGTATATTTTTTTCCATTGCTTTTTCAGAGAGAATAGAAAGAAGGGAAGGAGGGATGGAGGGGGAGAAAGAGAGAGAGAGACATCGATGTGAGAGAAACCCACTGACTGGTTGCCTCCTGCACATGCCCGATGGGGGCTGGGGAGTGAACCCACAACCTAGGTATGTGCCCTTGACCAGGAATCGATCCTTCCCCCCTTTGGAGCACAAGCTGGCACTCCAACCATTGATTCATACCGGCCAGGGCACAGAACAGAGATTTTTAATCAGATCTACCTGACACCAAAGTCCCCGAACTATATTCTTTCATAGAAAGATAGTAATAAAGGTCTTTTACCAAAAAGAACAGCCCAACACTCCTTTTTGTTAAGAGAGGTCTTCTGTGTACTGGTACCCCATCCTTTGCTGTCTTCCCTAGTCAGGTGGAGTAGAGGCTCTTTGGGGCCCTTCCCCCATCCCCAGCCACACACACACACACACACACACACACACACAGCCATTCCTCTGCCAGGCTTTGACTCCACCTGCTCGTCCGGACCATCCCCATGGGGGAGGGGGATTGAGGGGGACACTAGTCCTCACACATTTACTGTCCTTGAGCTGCTATCTCTCAGAGGAGGCTGGAGGCTGTCTGGGAAAAGCAGAGGAGAAATTCTAACTGGAGCAGGCATGACTGGGACACATCCAAACCTCCAAGTTATGGAAAAATCCAGCAGAGGCCCTCCCAGGGTGGTGACTCAGCAGTCCCACAGGCAGGGGGCTGTGAATGGGGGCTTCAGACCACAGCCCAGGCCTGGAGCCTGCTGACCAGGCAGCCTGCCTGTGGGGTTTGGCTCACGCTCTCTCCCAAGCTGCAGCTCAGGACTTTGAATACATCCCTGTTGAAGCACATCTGGCCTCCGGCTCCTGAAAGCAACCAACTGTTTTCTGAGGAGCCTGGGGGATGAGACACTCACACCCATGGCCTCTCTACACACAAGCACACACTTTAACTTGCCCCTCCCTGCCCCTGTGGAGATACCTAATAGGGCAGCTTATTGCGGGTGCCTGGCTTTGTGAAATTAGACAGCAACAAGGGGTGCCCAAGAATGGAAGAGGGTGACAAAGCCACCAAGCTATGGATAATGCATGGGGTCATCAGGCTGACCTTAAAGTCAGCAAGACCTGACTTCAAATTCTTCACTAACCAATGTCTTAGATCACATTCTCTAGAATCAGAGATGGGGGATTCATGTTTCCTGAGGAACTTGTCTCAGGAGAAGGGAGGGAAGGAAGCAGGACAGGGCAGGGAAAGATGCTCTCCAAGGATGGCAAGTCTGACCTCAGTGATGTCTGACCTCAGCCTGATCCCTCATGGAGCTCAGGGGGGGGGGGGGTGATAGTCTCCAGAGTTGCTCTCCCCTGAGGTAAGCAGGCCAGGCTCTCATCCCCCTGTATCAATCAGTCATTGTCCACCCATGGAGAACAGGGGGTAAGGGGTAAGAAGGGGGTAAATAAGTTCCCAGAAGGTGCTGGACAAGGGCATCAGCTTTTAGCCACCACACTGCAGCCCCTGGGAAAAGAGACCAGGTAGGGCACTCACATCAGCTATTACACTGGGCACGATTCCGTTGACTCCTCTGTAAATTGTTTGGGAAAGATAAGGTCTTGCTACAAACTGGCTGCAAGCTGCCCAAACTGTTTGGCCTTATTTAACTTTCTTGTCTTGGTTTCCCTATTCCACTTGCCCAGGAATTTTCCTGGCTTTTTACTCTGCTGTTACAAAATGAGCATAAAACTTACCACACAGGTGTGTTGGGAAGTGAGCCTAAGGCCCCCAACATAAGATAAGGTAAGTCCTCAGTGATGGGAAGCTACCATTCCTATTGCCTGTTGAAGTCATTGTAGCAAGGAGGTTAATTCTGGGTGTCAACTTGACTGGGCCATGGGTGCCCAGACATTTGGTCAAACATTATTCTGGGTATTTCTGTGAGGGTGTTTTTGGAGGACAAGACATTCAAATCAGTGGACTTTGTGTAAAGCGGATTGTTCTCTTTACTATGGGTAGGCCTCATTTAATCAGTTGAAGGCCTGACTAGAGAAAGAGCCTGACCTCCCGGAGCAAAAGGGAATTCTGCAAGCAGATGGCTTTTGGACTTGAACTATAACATTAGTTCTTCTTTGAGTCTCCAGTCTGGTGGTAGCTCACTCTATAGATTTTTTACTTATCAGCTTCTATAATTGTGAGTCAATTCTTTAAAATCAACCTCTCTCTCTCTCTCTCTCTCTCTCTCTCTCTCTCTCTCTCTCTCTCACACACATAGAAAGGAGGGCAGGAGGTAGGCAGCCCAGGGCTCAATGACACTGTCCCAAGGGCATGTCCCTATCGCCATGCAATCATATTTGTTGGAATTTCAAGACACTCCTGAATTCTTGGAAATCAAAATAGAGGCACTCTACTCTCTACCCTGCTTGGCATCCACTGCAACCTCTTCAGGCAGACACACCACTTCCCAGGCATCTCCACCAGCCCTGCCTCCAGTTTCTCCCCACTTCACCCCTCACAGACATGGGGGAGGCATAAGTCCTCAGAAAAGGGAGAGGGAGATCTAAAGGAGCAGCACTTGCCAGAATTCATTGTTCCCACCCATTCCTAATGATCTCACCAGGATGCTGAGGACCCTGGGCTATCTCAAGGTATCAGGAGGGGATATGAGGACCTCCAAATACTCTCTCCAATTAGCCTAGGCTCCATAATGTTCCCTCCTTTCTTCCTGCAATGAGAACTGACAAATGTACTATCTCGCACTGCCTCTGGCCTCTACAGAAAAGTTAGCACTTTGGCAGGGGGCAGTGGCAGTCCCCCCCCCCCCCCCCCCCCCCCCGTAGAAAGACACACTCAGAGAGAGCACAGACCAGTTGACACCTTGATTTCAGACTTCTAGCTTCCAGGACTGTGAGAATAATTTCCGTTGCTTTAAGCCACCTAGGTACTTTGTTATGACAGTCCTAGGAAACTGATACAGCCTGGCCGGCATGGTCCAGTGGTTGAATGTCAACATATGAACCAGGAGATCATGGTTTGATTCCCGGTCAGAGCACATGCCCAGGTTGCAGGCTCAGTCCCCAATACGGGGTGTGCAGAAGACAGACGATCAATGATTCTCTCATCATTGATGTTTCTATCTCTCTCTCTCCCTCTCCCTTTCTCTCTGAAATCAATAAAATATATATATTTTAAAGAAACCAATAAGGGAGTTCACTAGATATTGTCCAACAGTTTGCCAAAGTGCCAACCACTAAATTTCTGAGGGAAATCCAAGGATTAGTTTCTAGAAATTGGTGGCCACACCCATGGACTGCCCTCCTCAAGGATCTGAGAGTAGTCAGCTGCACTTCCCCAGGCCAATCCTCCACCTTGAAACCATCACCATTGCCCTAATGTGGAAACAAAAGCTCAGGGAGGGTTAGTGACCTGCCCAAGCTCACACAGCTGGCAAGGGCGTGGGATCAAGACCTGAACTCAGACTCCAAAGCCCGGGGTGTGACACTTGGGCCCCCAAGAGTATCCCAGCTGACACCACATAGGCAGGTTCCTCCTCAGAGCTCCCTCCCTGCTGGCTCACCTCCTGATACCTAATGCTGTGAGTCAGAGTAGCTGAAGACTTTATGAGCCCTCTAATGGGCTAACTACCTGACAACCTAGTTATGCAAAAAGCCACATGTGAAACTCCCGCCTTCATAACCACATAATTTATAAGGAAATAAGTCTACCTTCTCCCAGGGCCTTGGCTGCCTGCCCTTCATAAGACCCACAGGAACTTTTCAGGCCAAAGGAGGGAGCAAAGAGGAGCACCCTCGGCCCTGCCCCACTCTCGGTCCCCAGAGCCTTCTCTGCTCCAGGCTGCCTTCCCATGTGGGCCTCTGCACCGTGGATCCTCCTTGCAGTGGGGACCCCGGAGGAGGGAGGCTGGAGCAGAGACAGGAAGAGGCAGTTGTGGGGAACAAAAGAGAGTAAGGGATGGCCAAAGAGAGAGACAGGTGGAATGGAGGGGACAGGATCTTTCAGCGCCTGCTACTCAGAAGCTGGAGCTGAGACAAAATCCACCAATGAAACAGGAGTCTATTCCCTCTGTCCTGGAATGCCAGACCCAGACATCAGGCTGGGTCCAGAGTGGGACAATGTCCACTGTGCAGCGGTCCGCAAGATAGCTGCCCCCACACCCCGTGTCTTCCTGCAGCTTTCTGAGTGAGGGCTCTGCAGTTTTCTCTGATTCTGACATGTCTCATTCACTGCTTTTTCCTTCCTTCCCCATGCACCTTAGCCCTGGAAGCTAGAAGTCTGAGTTCAAGCTGTCAGCAGGACCATGCTCTCTCCAAAGGCATGTCTTTCTGTGGGTGTGACCCCTGTCCCCTGTCTAAGATGCTAACTTTTCTGTAGAGGCTGGAGGTAGAGCATAGTAATGTACTACTTGTCGGTCCTAATAACTATGGAAGGACCCAAAGGGTAGGAAGATAAGAAGGAAGTAATAGAAGGAAGCCACAGTCACTGTCTTCTCCAGCCTTGGCCCTCCCAAGTTTCAGGACAAAGGTGAGACAGGCCAGTGAGCCAGGGCAAGTGGACCAGGGAAACAGACAGATAGCTGAACAAACTGACAGAGCAACTCACAGCAGATGCAGAAGGTCACCTCCCTAGAGATAACATCCGTTGTATTTCAGCTCCAGACCCAGAAAAGCATCAAAACCAAGTGGGCGACACCGGGACCAGCTGCAATGACTAATGACCCTCTGCCCTGACACTGACCAATCAGTGGCGATCATGAACCTGAAGGGGCACACCTGAAAAACTGATGAATATTTTGCTGAAACCCTCCCCTGAGATCTTCCCTAAGATTCCTGCCTGCAAGAGAGAGATAAAAGCCTCAAGACAAAGGACCCAGCTCATGCTCTCCCTCCCTGGAGCACATCCAGATCTTTCTCTCCCCTCTCCTCTTCCCTCGGAGGCATGCATCTCCTAAACGCCAAGGGACCCCAAAGGCTTGCAACCAGGGCAGCAATGGGCAGTGGCAGCTCATCCGGGGAAAACCCCTTGAGCCTGTCCCCAAGAACCCCTTTTCTCTGACTTTTCAGTGAGCCAAAGCAGACCAGCCTAGGCTCATCTTCCCAGCCCTTCCTTGTGTCACTGTCCCCAGCTTTAGCAAACATCCTCTAAAATTCACCTGGACTCACATTGTGAAATTTTTCCTGCACGAAGTTAAGAACTTACACACTAGCAGCCAGTCCCAGGCAGACCCACTCAAGGCCAGGTCCACTTTCTGGTGACAAAGGAGACATCAGAAAGGGTTTATCAGCAAGGAGATGGGGAACAGAGGAGGAGGAATGTAGAAAAGAAAAGCTCCAAGGAGGAGGAGAGTGGGGAATATACGCTTCAAAGCTGCTCCCCGGGCCAGGTGGGCTAGAAGGTAAGAGCTGGGCAAGCCTCTCAAAGCAGGAGACAAAGATCCTGTAGCCCCCCATTATCCTCTGCCAAGAAAAGTCTTTCTGCCTCATCCACTCACCCACTTGCTCCTTTATATCCCCGTATTTTTTTTCTATCACATCTGATTCTCTGACTCCGTTCACTCCCCTCGTTTGCCAGTACAGAGAACTTGGCCCAGTACATGGCAGCAGCTCAGTGTTTATTACATGAACTCAAGCAAAGGCTTTATAGAGGTTGCAAATATATAATTCTTCCCCAGCCTGCTACCAACCCTATGCTTATCACTGATCACATGCAGGCACTTCCAAGTACAAAACCATGGCCCCATTTCCCATAACAGACCTAGTTTCTCTTTCTTTTTCTCCTCCCTGGTCTCAGAGCCCTGCCTCCTCCTCTCTCCCTGCAATTCTAGACACTGTGAGAAGACTCCACCCACCCTCCAGGCCATACTCCCTTCCTCTATTTTTATCTCTTGTGCATTCTTGGCAGCCTTTATAATTCCCTCTGGAAAATCCATGGCCTCCACCCCTTCTGCACCCTTTCTGGAGCCCCACCTCAGAGAGGGCCACTTCCTCAGAGGTGGACCCACCCTACCCGTCTGCTCACTGTTCCTCCTGTTCCTTTCCGGCCTTGTCTTTATTACCCTCATCTCACTTCCGTCACCTTCCTCCCCCAGACACACACACACACAGTCACACACAGATAGGCACAGGCACACACATATATACAGGCACATATAAACATATACACACACAAACACATACACTATACATGCACACATTATATGTATAACATTATTATTTTTTTCACTGAAACAGGGTTTCCTCTGTCCATTTCTTCATTCTATATGATAGCCTCTTTTGTCACCTTCCCTTTACCACAAAGTACTGGCTTACTCTAGACAGGTGTTGCCAACTCACAGCCCCTTTATTCTGAGAGCTTGTTTGGAGGTTCTAGCAGGGGAGTGCAGCAAATCGTATACCCTTGGCTGGTCTTCTCTTCCAGCGTGCAGCTTTGGGAGGCAACGCACATGGATCGGTGAAAGAGGAGGGGGACACCCCCCTAGCCAGTCAGATCAGTCAAATCAACGCTGGCAATCAGTGGGGTGATAGATGTCGCAGCCAGACCACCCTCACATCGAGCCCCTTTATTCTGGACAATTAACTGTGGGCACTGTGATAAGCAGAATAATGGCCCTCGTCCAGGCCCTAATCCTTAGGACCTGTGAACATGTTACCTTATATGGCAGAAGGGTCTCTGTGAGGAGATTAAATTAAGGATTTGGAGCCCTGGCCATTGTGGCCCAATTGGATGTGTGTGGTCTTGTGAGCCAAGGGGTTGCAGGCTCAGTTCCTGGTCAGGGCACATGCCCAGGTTTTAGACTAGATCTCTGTTAGGGAGCATGCAGGAGGCCGCTGATAGATGTTTCTCTCTCCCTCTCTCTCTCCTCCCCTATCCCTTCATCCTCTTTCTCAAAAGCATTTTTTAAAAATTAAGGATTTTGAGTTGGGGAGCTTATCCTGGGTTATCCAGGTAGGTTTGATATAGTCACAAGGTTCCTTATAAAGGAAAGAGGGAGGCAGGGGAGCCAGAGAAGATGTAATGATAGAAACAGAGAAGAGAGAGGGAAATGTATAGTGTTACACTGCTGACTTTGAAGGTGGAGAAAGGGACCACAAGCCAAGGAATGCAAGAAGCCTCGAGAAGTTGAAAAGGCAAGGAAACAGGTCTCCTCAACAAAGCCTCCAGAAAGAACACGGAGCTGCCAACCCCTAGCTTTTAGCACAGTGAATCCCATTTTGGACTCTGACCTCCAAAATTGTAAGGTAACACATTTGTGTAGCTTTAAGCGCATTTGTTACAGCAGCGATAGGAAAATAATATAGACATCTATTTATGCAACTCTAGTAGCTGTTCAGGGTAGCCCTGTCTGGTGCTTCCCACACATAATGCCTTTGCTAGTTTCAGTCTCTGTGACCGATGGATAATGGCACCCTTTAACCGTTGCCATAGTTGAGGTTTCCCCAGAAGCGGACTCTGAAACAAGAAATTTGATGCGAATTGTCTAATTGAAAGGTGATGCCAGGCAACACTGGTAGGGGAGTGAGACAAAGAAGGGAAGGCAGCCAATAAAAGTGCGTTATTACCAAGTTACTAATCCACAGAGGAACTCTGACAGCCGATGTAGAGCGTGCCTCAGTATTATCCCACCCTCCCGCCATCCTCGGGAAAGGGAGCTGGGGTGTTTCTATGCCTACTGCCATCAGTCATAGGCAGAGGGCTGCCTGGAGGTGGTGAGAGAGTATTCTGGTCTCTGGCCAGCACAAACAAAGCCCTTTACATGCTTTGGAGAAAGCCCTCAGGAAAGAAATATGCATCCTAGTCACAGAGCATCCTGAAGACTACTCAAGCAGTAAGGTGTGTGCCTAACCAGTCAGCAGTGTGTCCTCCACCTCAGGAAGGTAGCACCCCCATACCTGTGGTCTTCATACCTTTCCTGAGTAGACTGGAAAGAATGTGGGCTCTGGGTTCTAATTCACACAGCTCTGTGGGATTTTGTAGGCTGCCCTCTCTATTCGGGTTCGTCTGGGGTTTTATCGTGATTAGATTGGTGTGAGAGGCAATATTGTCCCCTTCTCAGTGCATCACATCAGGAGGCACATAATGTCAATAGGGCTACTACTAGTGACCTTAACCTTGAACCCTTCGTTAAAGTGGTGTGTGCCAGGTCTCTCCATTTTTATATTTTTCCTTTATAATTAATAAATATGCTGGGGAGATACTTGGAGATTTTTGTTTCTCATCAAATTTTCTCACACTAATTTTAGCAACCATGAGTGGATCTTGCCTGTAATTGTTATTACCATAAGGTTTACTTAATGATGATTTTCTACTTCCCTTATTTTTAGACATAGTTTTAAGTTCTTTTGCAACTCAGTTTTCTCATCTGTAATAATTTTTCCTGCTAGAGACAAAGAGCTACATTACATAAGGATCAAAAGATCCATCTACCAGGAAAGCATGAGAATCCTAAATGTGCATACATCAAAAAGAGCTTCAAAGTATATGATGCAAAAACTAATAATTAAAAGAAAAAATAGACAAATCCACAATTAAAAGTGGAGATTTCCTATTTACAGGAAATAATAAAATCATTAGAGAATCAATAAGAGGTAGAACTGAACAACACCATCAACCAACTGAATATAATTGGCATATAAAAAATACTGCTGCGTGGCTGGTGTAGCTTGGTTGAGCTTCGACCTATGAACCAGGAGGTCACAGTTCAGTTCTCAGCCAGGGCACATGCCCAGGTTTCAGGCTCCATCCCCAGTGTGGGGTGTGCAGGAGGCAGCTGATCAATGATTCTCTATTACCATTGATGTTTCTATCTCTCCCTTTCCCTTCCTCTCTGAAATCAATAAAAATATATTTTTTAAAAAATACTGCACCTACCTATAGCAGAACACACATTCTTTTCAAGAACTCATAGAATGCTCACCACAATAAAACAAATCCTGGGCCATAAAACAAACCTCAACTAATTTAAAATAATCAACATAGACAACAGCATGATGATTACAAGAGGGAAATGAGGGTGGGGAGAGATAGAAGAGGATAAAGGGAGGATAAATTGTGACAGAAAGAGGCTTGACTTTGGATGGTGATCACACACAACGCAATTGACAGATGATGTATTATATAATTGTACACTTGAAATCAATGATGGAAAGACAACATGAAAATCTCTCAAATTTAAAAACTAAACACACATCTCAATAATGCATCATCAAAGAGGTCTCAAGAGAAATTTTTAAAATATGCTGACCTAAATTAAAATACAACATATCTAAATTGGTGGGATGTAAATAAAGCAGTGCTCAAAGGAAACTTTAAAGTGCTAAATGCTTATCTTAGGAAAGAGAAAAGGTCTCAAATCAATAATCTAAGCTCCTACTTCAAAAAAAACTAGAAAAAGGAGATCAAAATAAACCCAAGTCAAGCTGAAGAAATGAAATAATAAAGAGCAAAAATCACTGAAATTGAAAATGAGAGGACAATAGAAAAAATCATTGAAACAAGAAGCTAGTTCTTTGAAAATTTTAATAAAGTTTATAAACTTTTAGCAAGACCAATGAAGATAAGAAGGGAGAAGACAAATATAACCATTAGCAGGAATAAAACAGGGTATCACTTCATTCCTAAAGCCATTAGAAGGCTACGAGAATACTAGGAAAAACTTTATGCTCAGAAATTTGACAGTTTAAAAGAAATAGACCAATTTTAAATGACCAAATTTCTACCAAGATGAAATAGATAATTTGAGTAGTCTTATAACCATTAGAGATATTGAATCTATAATTTAAAAGCTCCTGAAAAAAAAAATCTCCAAGTTCAGATGGGAATTCTAACAAACACTTAAAGAAGAATTAACACCAAATGTTACACAATCTCTTCCAGAAAATAGAAGTGGGAACATTTTCCAACTCATTTTATGAGGTCAATATTACCCTGATACCAAAACCAGACAAAGACTATAACAAACAAACAAAAAAAAAGACGAAGAAGAAAGGGACATCAATGATGAATAAGTTTGGAGATGTAATGTACAATATGGTGACTTACGGTTATTGTAAGTTAACAACACTATATTAACTAATAATAATATATTGTATTTTTGGAAATTGCTAAGAGAGTAGACTTTAAAAGTTGATACATACAGCCCTAGCCGGTTTGGCTCAGTGGATAGAGCATTGACCTGCAGACTGATGAGTCCCGAGTTTGATTCTGGTAAAGGGCACATGCCTGGGTTGCAGGCTCCATACCCAGTAGAGGGCATGCAGGAGGCAGCCAATCAATGATTCTCTCTCGTCATTGATGTTTCTATCCCTCTCTTCTCCCTTCCTCTCTAAAATCAATAACTATATATATAATAAAATAAAAGTTCACACATACAAAAAAATTGTAACTATGTGAGGTGATGGATGTGTTAACTAACCTTATTGTGGTAATCATTTTGCAGTTTATACAAATGTAATATAACTGATTTATACCTTAAACTTATACAATAATGTATGTCAATTATATCTCAACTATAGGCCCAGAGGTCTGGAGTGGCTGGGATGCCTGTTTATGCAAATTAACCTGCCATCTTTGTTGGGTTAATTTGCATACTCACTCTTGATTGGGTGGTGAACATCACAAAGGTACAACCAGTTTGCATCTTTCTCTTTTATTAGTGTAGATAAAGCTGGGGAAAATAAAATAAAATCTGCATGGCAAGGCCCAGGTACTAGAATAGATAAAATAAATATATAAGAGAAGGAGAAAAAAAGTAAGAGAATCAGTCTACCCAATTTAGAGAGTTATTATGTTGCTATACTAATCAAGACTTGGTGGTATTGGCAAAGGGTAGACACATAGATCAACAGAATAGAATAGAGAACCCAGAAATAGATCCACACAAATATGCCAAACTGATCATTTACAAATGTCCAAAAGCAACTGATACTGGAACAGTTTGGCATCCAAAGGCAAAAAATAAACAAATAAAAAACCTTCAATGTAAATATCATATTGTAATAAAAAATTAATTCAAAATGAATAATGGACTTACATGTAAAATGTAAAATTTCAAAAAAAACCTTAAAATTGTCAGGATCTAAGGCTAGAGTTCTTAAATTTGACACCCAAAACACAACCCATAAAACTTTTTTTTTTTTATAAATTAGACTTCATTAAAATTAAAATCTTTTGCTCTGTGAAAGACCATTTAAGAGGATGAAAAGAAAAACCACAGGCTGGGAGAAAATATTTTTAAACTACATATCCAACAAAAGACTTGGTCGAATATACAAAAAACTCTCAAAACTCAACAGTAAAAACAAAACAAATAAAACAAAAAAACCCACAAACAATTCAATTAGAAAAATAAACTGATGAATAAAATAGAAACAGAGAAGAAGCATGGAACAGATTGACAAATTTTGAAGGAAAGGTGGGGGTTGGGGAAGTGGGAGGGGAGTGATTAACGGGGGTATTCATATGCATATATGCATAACCCATGGACATAGACAATAGAGTAGGCCCAGGGGAGGCAGGTACAGAGTAGAGGAGGTCAATGGGGGGAAAAACACAAACAAAGGGGACATCTGTAATACTTTCAACAATAAAGGTAAATTTTTTAAAAAAGATAACAATAATGATACATTAAAAAATAAAAATTAAAATCTCTTTACAACATAAAAAATAAATTTAAAAATGAATTTTTAAAAAATGGGCAAAAGATCTGATCAAACATTTCACCAAAGAGGATATACAGAGGTCAGATAAGTAAATGCAAAGTAAAACTACAATGAGATCACAACACACCTACCAGAAGAGGTAAAATTAAAAGTTTTGACAATAACAAATGCTGGTAAGAATGCAGAGTACCTGGATCACTCATGCACTGCCAGTGGGAAAGTAAAATGGTACAGGCATTGTAAAAAACAATTTGGCAATTTTTTATAAAACTAAATATGCAAGTTCCGTGTGATTCAGCAATTATTATACCCCTGGTCATTTATCCCAAAGAAATTATATTTTCACAAAAGCCTGCACACAAATGTTCAACACTATTGTATTGTTTTGACAGTGCATAAAAGTAAAAACTGGGAACAACCCAGATGTCTTTTAATGGGTGAATGGTTAAATAAATCATGGGACAGCCATACCATGGAATACTACTCAGCAATGAAAATGAACAAACTATTGATACACACAACAACTTGGATGAATCTCCAGGGAATTATGTTGTGTAAATAAAGTGAACCCCAAAGTTTAAATACTGTATTGTTTCCTTTTTAAACATTATTGAAATGACAGAATTATATACTTGGAGAATCTAATTAATAGTTATCAGGAGTTAGGGACAGACAGCATGTGGGGGAGGGGGTTGAGTGAGATGGATGTGATTACAAAAAGCAGCACATGCCCTAGCCAGTTTGGCTCAGTGGGAAGAGCATCTGCCTGTGGACTGAAGGGTCCAGGTTCGATTCCGGCCGGGGCACATGCCTGGGTTGCAGGCTCAATCCCCAGTGTGGAGGTTGCAGGAGGCAGCCAATCAATGACTCTCACTCATCATTGATGTTTCTATCTCTCTCTTGTCTTCTCCTCTCCTCTCTGAAATCAATAAAAATATTTTTAAAAAAATAAAAATAAAATAAAAAAGCAGAACAAGGGATCCTTGTGGTGACCTAACTGTTCTATATATCAGCTATAGTGGTGATTATATGAACCCACTTATTGACAAATTACATAAAACTAAATACAAAACATACCTGTAAAACTGGAGAAAACTGAGTGAGATTGGTATATTGGATCAATGTCAATTTCCTGACCCTGATATTGTGCTATAGTTATGTAAGATGTAATCAGTGGGGGAAACTGGGTGAAGGATACAAAAACATTTCTTTTTGTTACAACTTCATCTGAATCTCTAATTATTTCAAAATTAAAAGTTAATTTTAAAGCAAGTCCACTAAGAAATAATACCTAGAGGAATGTATATGCAGACAATACAGTATGATTGAGAGAATGTGTTTGATTTGAGAGCAAGCACTTACCCACACCTGCACTAGAATAAATTTATAAACTAGGTAGTGAGGAGAGTTACATGATGGTGGTTGTCTGAGAAAAGAAGCTCTACATCTTGCCTTCTTCCTGACAACAGTGTGGGAACTACAAGGGCAGAAAGAACCTGGGTAAGGTTTGGGGTGGCAATAAGACACCCAACAACAACAAAAGACTGCTTAACAAAGATGGCTGTATGCACATGGGAAGTTGAGACAATCCTGTCAGGGTTCCTCAAACCCAGCAAAGTGTGGAAGTAATAGAATGAGTTACATACATCTGTGAATAGCCCAGAAAAATCTGAAGTGTCCTGGATAATCCACCATGTCCCCTTGACCCATCACAGAACCTTAGAATACCCTAGAAGTCAAGAGGGGCACAGGAGTGGGCTGAGATATCCAGCCCCCAAGGAATCATGCAGTCAAGGATGAGAGTTGTGCTAGAAAGGACTCTTGTGAACTGATCACCAAAAACAAGGTCAAAAGAGCACATCTCCTCTGATGCTGAGGTGGACAGTGATGATGCAGACAGGACGTCATCTGTCAGTGCTTTGGATTTCTGAAAGCCTCCTAGAAACTCAGCTGACAACTGACTGACATCAACACAGAATGAAATACATAATAGAAATTATATTGGCTTCCTTCCTTTCCCTGTCTCACCTCTTAATTCCCCTAACTGGTGCTTCCTGGGATCACCTCTCACATCAACCACTTGCATTTGAATTGTATCAGAATCTGCTTTGGGCGATCACTAAAACTAAGGTGTCAATTGCTTATCAGTTTCTCAAACTAAATGTACTGTGTTAAACGAAAGAAGCCGGACTCAAAACGCTTCATACCATATGATTCCATTTATGTAACATTGTAGGAAAGGTAAAACTATTAGGATAAAAAATAGATAGGTGGTTGCCAGGGGCTTGGGGTTGACTACAAAGGAGTAGCATGAGAGCATTTTTTTAGCGTTATGGAACTGTTCTGTAGCGTGATTGTGGAGGTGGTTACATGACTATAATTTGCAAAACTGTGTATCATGAAGAATAAATTTCATATAAGTACAGATTGCCTTAAAAACACATAGAATTCACTTTGTCTATCCTTCACATGTACAGAGGATGATCCTTAGGTCCAGGAAGGGAAAGATACTTTCCCAGGTCCCACAGCTACTTCAAGACAAAGCCAGGACTGGATACCAAACCTAAGCAGTTTTAGGCTAGTGCTCTTTCTAATAATAAGTGGGGTCTCTGTCATTTAGCCAATTTACCTCAAAAGTCTGTGCCTGTAAGAAAAATTTGTGATGAAGATGGCACAATGGCAGTGATCATCTTGCTGATGACAATCCTTATTATATCTGTGTCTTAAGTCTCTCTGCTCCAAGTCTCCTCAGTTTACCTTATATCAGCCTTGTGGGGATTCCTATACTTCTGCCTGTGTTGGACCCCCTACTTCCTGTATCTTGTATCTTTCTCTTTGCTTTACTCCCTCAGTTTGGTAAAGAACACACTTCAGTTAGTTCCTAGAAAAGGAAGCTTGAGATCGTGCATATCTAAAATTGTCTTTATTCTACTTGTCTCTTGATTAATAGTGTAGGTAGGTATAGAATTCTAGATTGGAAACAATTGCCTTTAAATTTTTGAAGATATTACTCTAGTATTCTGCCTTCCAGTGTTGCTGGAACAGTTCCAGTGAAATGTGAAGCCATTCTGATTCTTGGGACTTGGTACTAGCTGTTGTTTTTTAATTCAGCTTGTGGGTTCGTGTTATCCCTATGGTTCTAAAATTTCACAGATACATACCTCAGTTGGACCTACTTTTAACCCATTGCGCTAGGTATACATGGTGGGCCCTTTCAACCTGGAAATTTGTTTTTTTCAGTTTGAGAAATTTGTCTTGAATTATCTCATGGATGATTTGCTACCCTTGTTCTGGAATGCCTACTATTAGTGTTAAATCCTCAGTACTATTCCTCCTTCATTCCTCTTTTCTTTCTTTCTTTCTTTTTTTTCATTGCTTTGGCTTTTGGGTCTATTTTTTTGGGAAATCACCCAGACTTTATTTCCCAAACCATCTGAATTTTTCATTTATGCTATCATGTTTGTTTCTCATATTTTAAAAGTTTGTTTTTGTTTTCTTCTAAGGTAGCACCTTATTCTTTTTTTCATGGGTGTAATATTATCTCTTATCCTTGAGAATGTCTTGACTTTTTTCCAAGTTGCTTTTTTCTGTTTATTTTGATTCTTAGTTTGTGTATTTTTTATTATTATTTGTTCTCTGTCTCCCATGTTACCAGTTTTCCTCAGATGTCTAGTAATCTGTAGTAGATGTTATTGGTAGCCTGTGGCTACCCCTAGCTGCTGTGGATGTTGGTTGTTAATAAATTAGAGTTGCCCCTTTCTCTAAAGCAGCAATTTTCAACCTTTTTAAATCTCATGGCACACATAAATTACTAAAATTCTGTAGCACAATGGCCAATCTGACAAAACATAGGTATAATTTTGATTGATTTATAAAACAATAATAACAATAGTAATTGCCTACCCTTTTGGCTCCAAAGTGACTTTTTTAAAAATCAGGTACCTGTACTTGTAAGAACTTCTGCTAGCAAGAATTAACCCATCAGACGCAACTTATTATTTTACATGACTAATAAGATGCAACTCTATTATATGATCTATATATTTACGGTTCAGAGGCAGGGCATTCACACCAGAGAGCTATTGTTGCGTTGGCTGTTGTCATTTTTTAAATTTGTCAGTCTAAGGGGGGAAAGGTCAGTGCCCCTGACTGGTCAGGTGTTGCCTGTTTTAAAAACTCTTGTGACACACCAGAGTGCAGCACACTGGTTGAAAATCACTGCTCTAGAGAATTGACTTCAGCCAGCAGTTGCCTGGTCTGGGAGGTTATGGCCACTTCCCTGGCAACCCACAGCCAATGATTAATACATGGACACAAAAAAAGCCCGCTTGCATGAAGGTGAGATCAGCTCTGTGATGCAGTTCACACTCCAGGGTTCTCTGTGGGATCCCACTGAGGCTCCTCCAGTTGAGACCGCAGCCTTGCTCTGGCTCCTTCCACTGCTGCTTTTAGAGAAGTGAGACGCGTGGTGGGGTGGGAAGGAGGGCTTCTGAGAAACCACTCTCAGTCGATCACCTGCACCTGAATCTCCACCTCAGCCTCTGTTTATAGGGAACCTACGATACCATTAGCTTCTGCTCTTAATTAAGAGTAAAGTTTATTGCACGTCCTGAATGCGGGAGTCAGACTTGTCACCTCAGAGCCTCACTGCAGGTAGATACCGGTGGTCATTTACTGGAAACGCCCATGGCAGTTCCAGAGTTCTTTCCTTTAGCGCTGGTCCAAGTACCAGAGAGGAGGGGTGGAGTGTGGCTGCCAGATTTGGGAAGTGGGCAGAAAAGGAAGCTGAGGATCTCAGCCTGCAGTAAGCAAACACTCACTTAAAGGCCCTGTTCCACACCTGGAACTTTGTTCTCAGCTGTGCCTGGTGTCCCCAGCCCAGAGAGCCTGTTTCACCCCCTCCAGACTAAATCTCCAGTCTGGTGGGAGAGGGCCCGGCAGCATGAGGGTGTGAGAGAGGAACTAGGACTTTAACTGCTTTCCAATCACCTTTCACCCAGTTTTCCTGATTTTGGCTTGCTCCAATCCAGAGGTATCTACGACTGCCAATTCCTTCTTTTATTTTTTTTCAATTTTAGTATTTACCATGAAAGTAGGTCTGTTCTTAGCTTTCCCTGGGTTTCCATTTTCTTGTGACTGCTAAGTCAATTACCATTCACCCATCTGTTTTCCAACTCCCAACATTCTTTTGCTGTTGTCTCTTTTGTTCCCTCTGTCCTCATAAGTTTGTGTCTTTAAAAAAAAATCTCCTTATAGTAGTGTTAGTGGGTTTCAGAAGGGGAAAAAATAGATGTACGGGTTCGATACACCATCTTAGCCTGGGCTGGGGGGGACCTCTGGTTATATTAAGATTTTTCCTCCTAGCAGCCCCCTCTTGTGAGCCTCTTTGAATGACAGGCAAGTGAGAACTCCAGGTAAAGGAGCCAGAAGCCTGTGATGACACCTGTTTTTCTTGATGGAGGAGACTCTCCCCTACAGAGTTCAAGCTTCCCCTGACCCACATCATGGCCTTCCCCAGCTTCTGAGGGATTATGTTCAAGTAGGTTGGAAGGGCAGAAACCAAGAAAAACCAGGTAAGCCTGCCAAGAGGAGGTGCTGCAGTAATGAGAGAAGCACAAGATACTGAGTCTCAACTTTTTTCTTTTTTAAAAAATATGTCTTTGTTGATTTTAGAAAGAGAGGAAGGGAGAGGGAGAGGGACAGAAACGTCAATGTGAGAGAAATATCCCTACCAGGGACTCTACCAGGGATCAAACCTGCAGCCCTGACTAGGATTGAAACTGGTGAACTTTCAGAGCACAGGACAATGTTCAACCAATTAAGTCACACCAGCAGGGGTTTCATCTTCCTAATGAGAGAGTTCATCTCTCTCTGCCTCTGTGACCCTATGAGGCCAGAAGTCATTCCAGAAAGCTTGACTGAGTTCTTGCATCCCCACACACACCTCACTGTCCCTTGCTTTAGGATGAGGTGATGGTGGCTGAGAGCTGTTTGGATAGATTGGATAGGTTGAAAAGAGGAAAGAAGCCCTAACTGGTTTGGCTCAGTGGATAGAGCATCGGCCTGCGGACTCGAGGGTCCCAGGTTTGATTCTGGTCAAGGGCATGTACCTGGGTTGTGGGCACATACCCAGTAAGGAGTGTGCAGGAGGCAGCTGATCGATGTTTCTCTCTCATCGATGTTTCTGACTCTCTATTCCTCTCTCTTCCTCTCTGTAAAAAAAATCAATAAAATATATTTTTTTAAAAAGAAAAGAGAAAATAAATAAACCACTATAATTCTTATTTCCTGGAATGGTTGTGAGCAAAGTTATCATCCCACTTCACTTCCTCCTTCAATCTCAGACCTAAGAACCCAAAAAAGGGAAAAGGCAGTGACACAATTGGGTAGAAGAACTTAGGAGGGGCAGGAATTGTGGTGATGGTAGTGGTAGAGGCTGTGTACCAGATAGCAGGAGGAGCTGAGTTAGGCAGCTCTCCTTGCTGCACAGATGTAACTGGAAAGTTCCCCAATGGAAAAAAGATTGGGAGAACCACGATGGCAGGTAAACCTGCCTCCCACAACCATATCAAAATTACAACTAATATACAAAACAAGACAGTGAAACCCTATTTGAAGAAATAATGACAGAGAGATTCCCCCACCTAGTAAAAGAAATAGACTTACAAGTCCAGGAAGCACAGAGAATCCCAAATAAGAGAAACTCAAAGAGGCCCACACCAAGACAGATAATTAAAACACAAAGGGTTAAAGACAAAGAAAGAATCTTAAAACAGCAAGAGAAAAGCAGTTAGTTACGTATGAGGGAGCACCCATACGTCTTTCAGTTGGTTTCTTAACAGAAACCTTGCAGGTCAGAAGGGAGTGGCAAGAAATATTCAAAGTGATGAAAAGCAAGGACCTACAACCAAGATTACTCTACCCAGCAAAGCTATCATTTAGAATTGAAGGTCAGATAAAGAGCTTCCCAGACAAGAAAAAGCTAAAGGAGTTCATCACCACCAAGCCAGAATTATAGGAAATGTTGAAGGGTATTCTTTAAGAAAACAAAAACAAAGAAGGAAGAGTAGAAGGAGGAGGGAAAAGGAGGAGGAGGAGGAGGAGAAATATGAACAATAAAATGGCAATAAATACATATCTATCAACAATTGAATCTAAAAATCAAAATAAACAAACAAGGAATCTAATGAACAAAATAAACTGATGAATAACAGAATCAGAGGCATGGAAACATGGAACGGACTGATGAATCTCAGAGGGAAGGGGGGTGGGGAAAGGAAGAGATTAACCAAAAATCTTATGTGCATATATGCATATATGCATTACCTATGGACACAGACAATAGGGTAGTGAAAGCCTGGGGCAGGGTGGGAACTGGATGGAGGGGGGCAATGGGGGCAAAAAGGGGGACATCTGTAATACTCTCAACAATAAAGATTTTTTTAATAAAAGAAAGTTCAGCCCTAGTTAGTTTCACTCAGTGGATAGAGCATCCGACTGCAGTATATAGAGTCCCCGGTTCAATTCCCGTCAAGGGTACCTCAGTTGCAGGCTCCTCCCTGGCCTGGGCCCTGGTCACATGCAGGAGGCAATAAATCAATGTGTTTCTCTCACATCAATAGTTCTGTTATTCCCTCTCTCCTCAAATCGCTCTAAAAGTCAATGGAAAAATATCCTCGGGTGCGAATTTTAAAAATTTAAAAAAGAAAGTTCCCTGATGGTCATCTATAAGCAATAAGCAGTCAATGGATACATACTCCAGCCTCCTTCGTCATCAGCTGGAAGGACAGTCTGAGGACGTTACCACTAAGTTTCTCAAGATGGAGCCCAGTTGCCCATGACAGTAACTGGCCCATCAACATACCTTAGTGTTGGCTTCTCTCCCTTCCACATCTTGCTTTTTCATTTATTTATTGCTATTTCTTGGGATCACCTTCCAAGTAAATTACCTGCATCCCAGTCCTTGTCTCAGGGGCTGCTCCTTGGGAGAATTCACTCTAAGACAGGTGTCCTTCAGTCCAAAAGTGAGTAGGAGCAGGCTGCACCCCCTGGGAAATTAGGCTTCAACTTCCTCTGTCTGCATCTGGTCTCAGATAGAGGGAGCTCACCACACGGGATCCTAAGCACATTTATATTTTTAGGAGCTCTGAGTACTGTTTGGGTCATTGGGCCTATATGTGCTAAAAAAGGCAACATGGATTGTTGGTGGCTGGAGAAATAGAATGCTTGGCTTCTGCCTCAAATAGGAAACGCAGCTCAGTTCAAAGCTACTGTGCACATAGGAACCTACACTTCTTCCCCACTCATACTGTTTCATAGTCATGCCCACACATCCTGCGAGGCAATTCCATCACTCTAAGGGCAGGGTCACACCACAGCTAGGAGTCCGTATGGGCTATGAGGAGGGGATGACTATTGGGAGGATTCTAGTAGGAGGAGACCCAGCAGGAGACTCTTGGGAAATCTCCTGTGAAAGAGTTCAGGAAACATAGGACCACACCTCAGTGTCTTACAGGAACGTGAGACTCTTCTGACCCATCCAAGGGGTCAAAGCATTGCATGGCCAGCCCTTGAAGGGATTATTCAGATCTCTAGATAATTAAGCAGTCAAATGATTGGCCAATACAAAGGATGTTTGTCTGAGATAGTGCCCACCACTCAACGTATTAATAGGCCTCACTACGTAGGGAGGACAGGTAGAGGAGTTGGGCTACAGACAACCTTTGATTTCTAGCTTTTATATGAATGACTGATTTTTGCCATTATTGGTCAAACAGTCATTCAAAAACCTTGTATTGAGCTCTGGCTGGTATGATTCAGTTGGTTGGCACATCATCCCATACACCAAAAGGTGGCAGGTTTGATTCCAGGTCAGGTCACATAGCCAAGTTGTGGGTTTGATCTCCAGTTGGGGTGCATGTGGGAGGCAACTGATTTATGCTACGTTTCTCTCATATCAATGTCTCTCTCTCTCTCTCTCTCTAATAAAAACAAAACAAAAACCTGTATTGAGCACCACATCCAAGATGAATAAACTCAGCCTCTGCTCCCACTATAGCTACCATCAGAAAGCTGCTATTCCAAAATTAGTCATAGACATTTCATTTAAAATTAGATATAATTTCTTTCCCAGAAGGTAGAGGAGTCTTAAAGGACTTCTGACCATGTAGGTAGGGGCAGAGTTTTCTGAGAAATGGATTGGGGATAATGAAAATGCTTTGAAGGAAGTATAATACAGGGGGAAGATGAGAGAAAATTGGGGGAGGGAAGATAGAGATAAAGAGGGACATCCTCTGAAGGCCTAAACAGTGAAGTCTTCCCTCCTCCTCCCACACCCATTATGTGGAACAAGGGAACATGTTAGCTGAGAACGCAACTACTTCAAGTTCCTGGGTGCCTGCTGTTTTGGGGTACCCACCTAAACTGCCATTAATAAACCCACACTACACACACACCCCTATACATTTTGCCTAGAGAGCAGGGTTTTGGGGCTGGTGAGGGGGGAGTAAAACCTTCTGTATCACTAGGCAAATAGGATCATGGACTAGCAAGGGAACCTCCAGCTGGAGATACCAGGAGACCCAAAACTCTGACTTCTATCCCACGGGGGATAAGGCACAATCCATTGTTGAGGACAGAAGGGCAGGATCCTGTCATGTGTATTATGGAAACTCTGAGGCCTGGTTTCACCTGTCCAGTCCCAAGGCGAGACTTTCTCTCTGACTCAGTGGGCAACTGGGCTAGCTGAGGCCTCAACAAAATTTTCATAAGATGGGCTGCCCTGAAAATAGCAACGGAACACAGACCTACCCCTTACATCCTTGCATTCTCTCTCCCTCTCTTTTTTCCTCTCTCTGCCCTGATTTTCATAAGGACAAAGGACTTGAAGCTGGAGCCACTCCACCCACTAATCTACAGCCTGTTTGGACTAGTGAGTTTCTAGCCCAGCTTCCTAAGCAAACAAAACAGGTTTCCAACCACTGGTCAGGGGAAGGAAGCCACAAGGAGGGAGGAGAAAGGAAAGGAAGCTCAGCCTTTCTCTCCTCTGTGGAGCCTCCTTCACCCACCAGTGAGCATCACCTCTCCCAGTGACCATTGCAGTACCACTGTGCATCGGTCACCTGCGCGGCCTCTGGGGAACATTGTTCCTACTATTGAAGGCTCACATTCTGGTTGGGAGGGAAAATATTCAAATGAGTAGGAGCCCCAAGAGTGCACGGTGCTGAGAGAAAAGTTGGTACAGGGCACACAGGTGAGGATTCCGAAAGGAAGTCTGTCAACAAGGTGGGAACAGGAAGGAAGACTTCATTTAAAAGGTGAGTTTTGAGTGTTCCAAGATAAACAGTGCTTTCATAATAAAGAGGACGGCTAGAACGCAGGCATTAAGGGTGAACATCATGGTGCTGCTCTGGAAACGGCTGGAAAATCAAAGTGCCAAGGGGGTCAAGAAAAGGGAAAAGGACAGAAACAGGTGCACATCGTGTAAGTTGATTTGACTTCAGCAAGAGCCCTGGAGAGAGAAGAGGAGGCCTGGTTTAGACAGGGTGAGAAGTGTCAGTAACTCAGAGTTGAGAAGGCCCTCCTGCTCCACGTCAGAGCTAGGATGAAGGGGGAGAAGGGAAAAGGACCCTGCGGTTCTTGGCTTGCGTGGCAGGGGGGATAGGTGTTGTCAGGCAACTTTAGAGGAAGAATGCATCTCCCACATCTTTCCTTTTGCCATACTCTACCTAGCACATGCCTTCCTCCATCTCTCACTTTGGGGACTGTGTCAAGTGGGTAACTCCTTGATATTTGTCTTTACTTTCCCCCCCTTTTTTGGAGGTTTACGGTTTGCCAAAGCAAAAGGAACTTGGCCTGCAGGCCCTTTCCATGATGACTTTTGCTTCCCAACATTAAGTCACTGAGCTGTTTATGTGAGAGGCCTGGAAGGTAGGAGAAGGAAGGAGAACCTCAAGGGGCACAGGGAAACCAAGGAAAAGAGACAATCGTTTCAGGAAGCCCTGAGCTGCCATTCCTACACTCTCAGCTGAGGAGCCTCAGAGGGGATAGCTGTAAGCCGGCAGGAGGCTCCCAGAATCACCAGACCTTTTTTTAGCCCAAGAGGGACAGAGACAAACGTTTGTAAACAGGAGAGTGCCTCCAAAGAATACAACGTCTCCTAGAGCTACTTTCCCAGACCCTCAAAGCTGCATTAGATAGAACCTAGGCCTTAGAATTAGACAAGGGCTGGGGGAGGGAGTCCATTGGGGGAAAAGAAGACATATGTAAAACTTTAGACAATAAAAAAATAAAAATAATAAACACTTGAGAATATAGAAGAAGAAAGACAGTTGCTGATCTTTAAAAAGAAAAAGAAAGAAAGAAAGAAAAAAGAATTAGACATGAGCCAAGATCAGTTTCTTGACTGCCCTGTGGAATGGGAGCGGGGGCTGCGGGGACTAAATCAATGCAAATAACAAAAGAATGCGCTCTTTCCTGCATACTTTCCACTATCTGGGCAGGTCCTGGATCTCATTCATCACTGAGGTGCCAGCACTCAGCCGCGAGGACCTGCAGCAGGAGAGACAGATGGAGGAAGCAGGGCGGTGAGCACGTTATTTCCATCAAACTAATGGGAACACCTGTGCCCTGGGGGCTGGCAGACTGGATGCTAGGAAGCAGATGGCGTTCCAAGGTTTCGCTTTTAAACACGCTTATAGGACGTGCAAAAGTACTAAAGGTGAAGCCGGAGGACCTATCGCGGCAGCTCCGCCCGTGGGATTTCCCCGGCAGGCGAGACGGGACGGGGACCAGCCCAGCAGCCAGCAGCACGGCGCCTGCGCACTGCAGACCCTGAAGCCCAGGCGTCCTCAGCGCGGCGGGCGGGGGATGCCGGGGCATCCGGGTCCCTCACCCCGCCCCGCGGCTTGAATGAGAGGCGCGGCGCCCGCCCCTCCTCCGCCGGGCCCGCCCCTCCCCCGGGCCGCCCCGCGCAGTCTGCCGCCGCCACCTCAGCCGCGCTAGGTCCGGACCGACGCTCTCCACCCACAGCCCGCCGCTGCCTCCGCCGGCGCTCCCGAGTGAGTGAACGGGCGAGGGCCGGGCGCAGAGGCCCGTCGCCCCGGGGCTGGGGCTCAGGGGGCCGGGCGGGTCCGGGTTCGGGATGCTGAGGAGACCGCGGGCCCGCGCCAGCCTCCCACACTCACTCCTCCGGCCGCTCCCGGGAGGTGGGAGGGGGCGGGGAGGAGCGGGGCGGGACGCGGAGGAGGGTCTGCCCGGGGTCGGGGGGAGCGTCCGGCACAAAGGGCTGCGCGGGCTGTCACCGGGAGGTCGCGGAGGGCAAGAAGGTTCGTGACGCCTCGCACGCCCCGCACGCCGGCGCCTGGCGTCGGGCCCCCGGGAGTGGGAGGCGGCCGGGATGTGCGGGAAGGCGCGGCCGGCGGGGACGGCTGCCTGCGCGCTGGCCGTGCGGTCGCGCCTGGGGGAGCGCGGCGTGGCGTGGCGGGGTTTTCCTGGTCCCCGCCCGCCCCTCCCCGTTCTTTGTGGCGAGCGTCTCGTGGTCGTTTGTCACTGTGCGGAGCTGCGGTCCAGGGTGCGGGCTCTCTCCGCGGCTCACGCGGTTCGAGTCAGGTGGCGGCCTGCCGTCTGTGGGTGGGGAGCGCGAGTGCTTGCACGCGCCGGGGAAGGAGGACCCTTCTTTGTTGCAGAAACCTAATGGTGTGTGTGTGTGTACGCGCGCGCGTGTGTGTCTCCTATGCCATGAGCCAGAGACCATTAAAGAGGGTGTGAGGAAGAGAGGACTTACTACTTCATCAGACTTTTACCCAATTCTGTCTCTGATGTTCTTTCACACGGTGTTTTGTTTGTTCGTCTCTTACCGTGCAGCCCGTGGGTTTCGTCCATTGGAAACGCATGTCTGTGTTCTCGTGGATCTCTGTGTCTGGAGCGCACTTGGTTCGGAGGGTTTAGGAGTGACGGGGGACTCGTGCGCGTGTGCGTGTGCGTGGGAGCACTCCCGTGCGCGCAGGACGCCGCTCTGGGGGTCAGTGGGTTTGCCACGTACCGCTGTGCTCCTGTGCATGGATATGGAAGTGCTCCGGCGCATCCAGGACCCCGTTTGCTCAGCTCCCGGCGACGGGGAAGGTGTCGTTTCCCCCCGCCCCCCGTGAAGGAGACGGTGGTCCAGCAGGTTCTGTCCACCTTCGCTTTTGTTCTTAATGCCCTGGCACCGGCTTTGATTGCCTATCACCCTGGCATGTGCCCTTGCTTTGATCTGAGTTGCCTTGTGTCCTGTTGTCTGGTGGTGCAGCCCAGCTCAATGGCTCCTCTTACCGGACCACAGGGAAACAGAACACCTTGGATCATCGCTGTCCTCGTCCCCAGAGAGAGAAGGAAACGGCAGGTTCCCACGGAGTTGCGCTCGGTCAGTAAGACGAGCTGCCGGACTCGGTCGTCTTCCTGAAGTTAGGAGACCCCGAGTTACAAGCTGATGGAGACTATTTAAAAAGAAGCCGTTCTAATAGCACCAGCTATTCCTTGCTATTTCCTTTGGACTTTTCTCGCTCTCTCTCTCTCTCTCTCTCTCTCTCCCAGATTTTAGAAACTTTAGAAGATAGTTGACTGCCTTAGCTTTTAAAATATGTTTTATAATTCAGTTTTGCCCTTATAATTTTGTAGAAAGGCACCTCCAACATATATTTTTATGATGATCTTTGACTCAAAATAGTGGTGGTAAAAATAATTAGAAGGGCTTACTGGATGATATGAGTAATTGAATTGGTGCAGTTTTAAGGTTCTCAGGAAGATTCTTTTTTAATCACGTGTATTTTAATTTGTGTTCGTTTTCAGTACCAAATAAAATGTAAGCTAAGCAATCTTCCACAGCATTGTTTATTCCCCCTATTAAAAACATCTGCTCTTAATTTGAAGGGGAAGCTTTCCATCCGTTGTATTGGGATCCATTATTCTTGGTAAAATTCTTTTTTTTTTTTTCTCCGTAAAATTCTTACCTTATGTTGTTAGCACGGTCACATTCTTTTTTTTTTTTTTGTAAATGTTAAAATTAGTAAAAGTTGACTTTTCAATTTGGAGTTTTGGTTTTATGAAATAAAACTTAATATCAATGAATTTTACTCAAAATAAGTTAACTTAAAAACAAGGGCTTCATTAATTTCCTTAACTGGTATCACTAATATTGAAGCCACTCCAATCATTTTATAAACTGCCCACATTCAGTTTTTTGTTTTTATTTTTTAGGAATCCCCTTAAAACAAACTATAAGGGGAAGTCTTAGATAAACAAAGTAGTAAGACCGGAATTGTTGCTGAAATAGGCTTGCATAGTACCACAATATTGTGGAACTTTAATTTTGCAAGAGTGACTTAGCTATTGTTTGACTCAACAAAGGAACCTAAGAACATCCTGGTCTTATTCACCACTCTGTTAACTAAATCTTTACCACCCATAGTTTAGCATTTCCTGTAGAATGATGATTTAAAAAAGAATTCTAAAGTAATTTCTGTATCATCAAAATAGATTAAATTATGTTAATTGCTGTTTTATAGTAAATACATTCTTTAGATTCATTAGTAATATCAATATTGTATGTCAGTGATGGTAATAGCAGGTATGTGACAGTTACCCAAAAGGGGAATACATCATCCCCCAACAATGTCTGATAATAAAAAGTAGAATATTTTTTCTGTTGAGCATTTTCTATCAATATTTGTTTTCTGTTTCAAATGGCAGTTTATTCTAAAATCGGTAACAAAATAACATTATAATGTATTGACTTAAACTATACGAAATTGCCATTTTTTTTACATTGGGGAGTAGTAAAAAATCAGCAATTTTATATGGTTTAACCACTTTGAACTCTCAGCAGTTCCTTCTGGTATTTACCTTTATTTCTAATGTTTAAACTGCTATTTCTGTATTTTTCACCTTTGGATACTTAGGTATTATCTGTTTTATAAGTCTTCCCATCCCTTACTCATACTTAAACTTTATAGTTCCCAGTTAAGTCAGTTTTCAGTATTTATATGACTGTGACAATGTACCTGTTATTCACAGATGAGCCAGGTAGGTTCTAATATTACATTTTCTTTCTTGTACAACTTTTGTTTCTCTTGAATTAAATAATTACCTCTTTTATTTGCTTTTCATTTGCTTTTTTTCTGTGTACCAGTTACTAATTCATCCTCAAATTCTATGACAAAACTAGTAGTCTTTCAGTGTTTTCAAATAATCTGTTTCATTCTTTTTTCTAGCTGTCACCTAAGACTTTCCTTTTGTTATCATTTTGGGAATTCCCTTTGTCTTCTTCCTGTGTTAGATCCTTTATTTCCTGAATCCTGTGTTTCCTCATTCTTTAGTAGCTTTCTGAGAAAGGGCACATACACTCTGAAATTCCTTCCTAAATTCAGAAGTTGCATGTCTGGAAATGTCATTTTATCCTCACACTTGAATAGTGGTTTAACTGGATATTGGATTCTAGAGTGAAAATTAGTGTCCCTCTTTTGAAAGCACTGTTCCATTAGCTTCCAGTATTGCTCTTTTTAAAAAATCCTCACCCAAGGATATTTTTTCATTGATTTTTAGAGAGAGTGGAAGAGAGAGGGAAAGAGAGAAATGTCGATGTGAGAGGAACACATCAATTGGTTGCCTCCTGCACTGCCCTGACCAGGGCCCAGGCCAGGGGAGGAGCCTGCAAACGAGGTACGTGCCCTTGACCAGAATCGAACCTGGGACCCTTAGGTGCCTACGCTCTATCCACTGAGCCAAACTGCCTGGTGTTAGTATTGTTCTTGAGAAGTCCAATGCCATTCTAATCCCCATTTTCCTTTTTCCTCTCACTCTGAAAGATTTTAAAATCTTGTGTTTATCTCTGGTGTTTCTGATATTTCATGATGTTTCTTAAAACACCTTTTTTTTTTTTTTTTTTTGCCATGGGGCAGATAACATTTTTCCCCAATGACTATATGGTATATATGTCCATGCAAACACATACACACGTCCCATCTCATCCAATATGCTATTCTTTATGGTGTTGACATGCCTCCATCAAGAGGCTTTGTTTCCTCTCCTTGAACTTGTGCAGACATAAATGCTCTCCAGAATGTTGGGTCTTAAGACAAAAATCGTAATTTAAGAGCACAGCAAAATGACCAAGAACATGCACCTTTTGTGTTTGGGGGGGGGGGGGGGGGGGGGGAGATGGGGGTATCTTTTTATTTTTTACTTTTAAATGGAATCATCACTGAAAATGTCAGCATCAGAAAATTTCTTCAAGCAGTGAAATGCAGTTACCGAATCAACACAAAGACTACCAGGTATATTTTTAAAAATCCACCTTAAGGTGTGGCAAAACCATTCATGACCAAAAATAAAATTAAAAAAACACTCTTTAAGCTTCACTATTAAATATGTCACAACTAAATATGACATGTATTATTTGCAACAATTTCTGTGATGAGAAGATAGACAAATGGAGCTATGTAGACCACGGCTTGATTGGACATTGTCAGTGACTTTGTGTTTATATCATAGATTTTTTTTTAACCCATTAATTTTTTTACTATTTACAGCTCCTTCTCCCTTATCTAGCTTTTCCATGAGTGACTGAATATTACTGGAGAACTTCAGAGTCATGACTAAAAATCTGAAGTGGGCTCTCAGCACTGCCCAGGAAAAAACTACGAGATTCATAATAAGACTTTTTTTGCCTATGACTATTTAATAATTTCTTCCCACGCTTTAAACTCATGTACAGCCCACCCCTTTCCATACCGATAAGTAGGCCTCATACTTCATTGAGGGTTTAGAAGTTGTCACACAGATACCCCTCATCTTTTCATCACTAAATCTAGACATTTACCTTCCTTAAGATTCATGTTTTCTGTTTCTATCAGAGGCTAACTCCCCTCCAACTGTATTCCTTCATACCTACTTAAGGACTTGATTCCTGCATTTGTGCCCTCTCTAGCATTAGCAACTCTCCAGGGTACCATTCCTATCAACATATACACATGCTCTGATAGTGCTCATCTTTGATAACAGAAGAAAAAATGACAACAAACAACTTTTCTATGACCTCTCATTCATCTTCTGTTTACTTTCATGGTTATATGTCTCAAAAGAGAAGTCTATGTTTCCTCCTTACCTCCTGTATAATACATAGCACTCTCTGTTGTTGGCTGATATTTTTGTCTCTTGACCCCATTGGAAGGTCAGCTTCAGGAAAGCAAGGATCTTACCTGTTCCTACTATGTTCCCCTAGGACAGCAACTGGCACAAGTACCTACTCAGTTATATTGGCAAAAAAAAATACTACTGACATTTTTAATCTGGTAGAATGAATAGCTCTTTTTAAGATTTTCTGACGAAGTCAAGTTTTTTTTTTAATATATTTTTATTGATTTCAGAGAGGAAGAGAGATAGAAACATCAATGATGAGGGAATCATTGGCTGCCTCCTGCACGCTGGGTCGAGCCCAAAACCCAGGCATGTGCCCTTGACCAGAATCGAACCTGGGACCCTTCATCTGCAGGCTGATGCTCTATCCACTGAGCCAAACTAGGGCAAGTTTTATTTTTAATTATTCACCACTTTTTGCTACACTTGGAGTGAAAAATTAAGAAGATTATATTAATGATTGAATTTTCCCTTACATTGCATTACATTTCATTCTTTCATAAATGTGATTTCATTGGCAGTCTTGCACCTGGATTCTAGAATTAGACTGGTTGGAGTTGAATTTTAGGTTTTTCACTTTTTGCCATGTGACCTTAGTAGGTTTCCTAACCTCTCTGTTACCTTATCTGCAAGATGGAAGCAAGAGTAGTACCCACCTCATATGTCTGTTATGTGGATCAAAGAAGATAACATGTAAAATGCTAAACTCAGTACTTGATGTGGATGTAAATCAAACGAAAAATAATTCTAGTTATTTGTACAGCCTTCTTCATTTTCTAATATTTGATCTGACTTAGTCACTGTAATATTTTTGTCCAGAATACTTACATCTCCTAGAGTATGTTGGCTTTAAGTGTGATTCGGCTATTTTTAGTTTTATGTTTGTTTGTTTGTTTTCTGATTCCTTGCCTCTCTATTACCCAGATTATCCCAGGTGATAGATGGATAAAATGATCTACAGTTGACACATGAGCACCCTATAGCACTTCCCAGCAGTTTGATCATTTGATTAATCATTTTGATTACTTGATAAAATATTATTTCAAGCCAAGCCCTGTTCTTTATTTGGCTTGCCTAGGAATGAGGTTCCTTCTTCATGTTATTCCACATTAAGTTTTCTTATTTCTGGAAATGCAATACATCATCAACAGGTGTTTTTTTTAAGTAGCTATAAGACACTGTTGTTTTCACTTACTAGTTAGCTGGGAAGATAAATATGTGTAGTAATACAAAATCCACTATGAGGAATAAAGACAGCCTCTGTAGAAGTTCCAAGTAGGAAAAGTCATGTCCTGCCAACCTTAAGGAATTCTTACAACTTTTTTGCATGTTAAAAGGTTTGTTTTAGCCTATTGCCATATTATTTGTTTTGATTTTTATTTTGAAAGCTTGCTTAATAATCATGGGAATAATTTAGATTTTAAGGCTGATAATACACAAGCTAAAACCTAGAGCAGTTTTTAATTTTAGAAATTGTTTCTTGACATAATTAACTTAGTAGTTACTCTGCCTCTTTCTTCTCTTATCTAGGTAAGCAGTGGGGACTCCAATTACCTGAGCATTTTGACATCAGAGTGTGGTGTTGGGTAAATTTAGGGTTCAAAAAGAATGCCAGATGGTTTAAAGGAATTGTGAGCACTCCAACTAGTGTAATCCATTGAAAGCCAGCTGGCTGAGCCTCATCTGCTCTGGAGGTAGAAACCAGACATTTTGTTCCATGCCAGCTGGCCCAGGAGTAGCTGGCCAGTGGCCTTATTTTGGTTGGCCACTTCTGGGAAAGCCAGCCTGGGGCCTTCCATCTGCCCTAAGGATCATCTAAAACCAGAAAGTTGCTCTGTGCTTCCATGTGTTCTAGGGAGTGGGAGCAAGCCTGAGTGACCAGGAAAGGAAGCCACTTTGTACACAGCCTTACGAGTAAACTTCACAGTCAGTTGTGAACTTGCTCTAGAAAAGTAAAATGCACTTGAGTTTCTATGGATTCAATACTGTTAGGTATATTAGAGTTGTGTGTGGTTAAAGTATCCATAATGAATATTTTCATATTATAAATAACTCACAGTTGTCCTCCTTCCAGAGTTCCTGTTTTCACTTTTTGATTTTTCTTAAAGTGAGGTGTGCCTGTTCTTTTCATTGTCTTCTTCTAAAGTTTTGGTCATTTAGATTAGTAATTTTCATCTGTCATAAAACTTGCTCCTATATAAACCATGGGGGTTTCTTCTGTAGAAGGTTTTGTGTGTTGTCTTAAAATCAGTATCTCATTTTGTCTGTTATTTATGTTTTCCTAACTACACAGCTGTTTATATCAGATACAGTTCTTCCTTTAGGAAACTAATCCTATATAATAAAAGTGTAATATATAAATCAACCGAATGGGGGAACAACCAGTCGCTATGAGGTGCACTGACCACCAAGGGGCAGACCCTCAATGCAGGAACTGCCCCCTGGTGGTGAGTATGCTCCCACAAGGGGAGCGCTGCTCAGCCAGAAGTTGGGTTCATGGCTGGCAAGCACAGTGGTAGTGGCAGGAGCCTCTCCCACCTCCACTGCAGGCTGATGGTGAGGAGCCAGGGGAGCCCTGAACTGCGAGAGGGTTGTCTGCCTGCGAGCTGGCAGGCAGACATCCCCAGAGGGGTCTCAGACTGTGAGAGGGTGCAGGCTGGGCTGAGGGACCCCCGTCCAGTGCATGAATCTCATGCACCAGGCCTCTAGTGTCATAACAATTTAATTGAGAACAAAAGAAGTGTAAGTATGGCACTGCCATAACAATTTAATTGAGAACAAAAGAAGTGTAAGTATGGCACTGCAGGTATGAGCATTCAGTTCATTTGATGACAGTGTTTATTGAATTCTCAAAATTAATAACTTCACAATAGTCTATCAGTATGCTTTATGTTAACTTTAAAATTTTCTCCCGCCCTGGTTTGTTTGGCTCGGTGGATAGAGCATTGGCCTGCAGACTGAAGGGTCCCGGGTTCGATTCTGGTCAAGGGCATGTACCTTGGTTGTGGGCACATCCCCAGTGGGAGGTGTGCAGGAGGCAGCTGATCGATGTTTCTCTCTCATCGATGTTTCTAACTCTCTATCCCTTTCCCTTCCTGTCTGTAAAAAATCAATATAATTTAAAAAAAAAAAAACATTAAAAAAGGTTTTTTCTCCCAACTTTAGAGACTGAATGGTGCTGCATTACTTATATTTATTAAGTTCATCTAGGCAAACCAAAAAATTTATGAGCTACCTATATCTCCTATTGTTCTTCACCCGACTCTAAGCATGAAAAATTATGCTCAATGCTCTAAATTTAAAATAGAACCTAGGTATCATATCCAAATAGGCTCTTCACCTTGGACTATAAGAGTTTGGCAAATAATGAAACACCAAAGTATGAGCTAATTTAGTTTATGGGAAATGGGTGGGAAGGGAAGTCAAAGATGTAGGCTTTCATTCTTTTCCTTTAGCGCAAAAGAAATTGCAAAACTTTTTCAAAAATATGTTGAACATCTCATGCTTGGCTGTAATTAAGTGAAAGTTTTTGCTCAAACTTATTGTCCCTGAAGATAAGCATTAAGGCATTTTTGTGGTAGTAAGAGGGCTATTTTAAAAATAATATATCAGTACCCAGGAGCAATATTATACCCAGAAAGTCATCTTTCACCTCACTAATCTATGCCAAAAAATACTTTATGCTAATACTTTACATGTGTTGATTATTTACTCTTTACAGCATCAACCCTCAAAGAGTTGTTTACGGTGATAAAACAGAAGGTCAGAAAAGTAAGTAACCTGTTCAGGTTCACAAGGTCAGAGGCCAGGTTTAAAACCCACGCCTTCAGTCCTAGCTCATTGGGCTCAGAGCGTTGGCCTGTGGGCTGAAGGGTCCCGGGTTGATTCCAGTAAAGGGCACATGCCTGGGTTGTGGGCTCGACCCTTAGTAGGGGGTATGCAGGAGGTAGCCAGTCAAAGATTCTCTCTCATCGATGTTTCCATCTCTCTCTCCCTCTCCCTTCCTCTCTGAAATAAAAATATATTAAAAAACAAAACAAAAAAACCAAGCCTTCATTCTTTAGCCCACCACATAGTACAGTTGATGATACCAGTTTTCACAATAATATATCTTTATTATTTAGATACTATCCTGCACTGGTACTTTTGGAAGAACATTGATAAAGGAAATTCAGAAACCTTTGCAGAAAATAGCTGGAGAATAATGAGACATTTGGGGAGCATCTATATTCTGATGCTCTTGAAGTAATTAATCATTGCAAAACTACTGCAATAAATAAAGATGAAGAAAATAAAAATGACTTGTTAGACTTAGAATGGGACAAAGGAGCTATATCGTTTCCAAAGGTTGCCATAACAAATTGCCACAAAATTGATGGCCTAAAACAACAGAAATTTATTCTCACAGTTCTGGAGGCCAGAAGTTGAAATCAAAGTGTTAGCAGGGCTGCTATACTTCCACCCAAAACTAGGAGAGAGTGATTCTTCCAGCTTTTGGTGGTTCCACATGTCCCTTAGATGTAGCTACATGACTCCAATCTCTACTTCTGCCTTCTCTTTCTTTCTCTAATAAAGACACTGTCCTTGGATTTAGGGTCCACTGGATAACTCAAAATGATTCCATCTCCACATCCTCCACATCTTCAAAGACCCTTTTTCCAAATAAGGTTACATTCACAGGTTTCTGGGGCTGTGACATGAACATATATATATTTTTTTAGATGGGAGCGGGGATTACCATTCAACCCACTGCAGTGATAAGCACTTCCTTAGTGATTTTCATTTTGACTGCTGCATCACACAGAATCCCATATTAGACAGGTATTTGGTAGATTGGGATACAAGATGGAGAAAGGTATTGGAAGTACAGAAGGACTGAAGTTCAGAGGAAGGTTAGGGGAGTCAAGCTTCATAGAAGCTGTATTGCTTGTGATAGATCTTGAAGGATCGATAGACTTTTTTCAGATGGTTGGGATAGCCTGGAATATGCAGATAGTAGTAGTTACAAAGATAAGGAGCCTTCTTTATTTGACTAAAGTGTGGGACTTCGAGAAATAGTGGAGAATAGAGTTGAATAGCCTAAGCCAATTCCTAGGAGGCCTTTAATGGTAGTAGCTAAATTTGTATTTTGTTTAGAGTTGCTTATCCAGAGCACTGTATTATAAGGGTTACTTACAGGCCTTCATAGCTATTATACAACCCTTTGAAAAATCATGTTATTTTTTTTCTATAGAAAGAGTTTCAGGTTAAGAACCACTGCTCCATTAGAAATAAAGTATTGCTTTATACTTTGAAAGATATCTCTGGAATATTATTGATTTTCTATTTGGTTTACTTTACTTGGAAGATAATTTGAAAATGGAGCTTCAGAGAGTCTTAGTCAACACTAAGTGTGGAATACATTATAAATTTTGCATACTAAAAGTTAAAATACTCTCAGGGATGTGAAGCCGGTCCTGTGTTCATAGAAAACTGATCAAATTATTACACAAAAAGAGAAACAGCATTCATTTCAAAATGCAGCTATGACTTCTTTTCTTTATTTCACTTCACTACACCATCCATTTAGAACTCCAGAATTATATAAAATCGTGGCATAGTTCTGAGGGGAGCAGACAGCTACATTTCTAAAAGTTGTGTTTTTGGGTTTGTTTTTTTTTAATATTGTTAAACTGCTTGTTCACTACTGTGGGTTTTCAGTGGCATATACTTCAGCAATAAAACTATATATTATACTGCTGTCCAACAGTTTTAGTCTGATCAGGCTGCTATAACAAAATATCAAGTCTGGGGGCCTTACAAGCAACAAATATTTCTCACAGTTCTAGAAGCTGGAAAGATCAAGGCCCTGGCAGATTCTGTGTCTGGCGAGGACCCACTTCCTGGTGCATAGATCGTCCTTTTTGTTTGTCCTCAAGTGGTAAAAGGGGTAGGGAAGCTATCTGGGGCCACTTTATAAGGCACTAATCTCATTCATAAGGGCTTCACCCTCATGACTTAATCACTTCCAGATATCATCACACTGGGATTTAGGTTTCAGTATATGAATCTGAGGTGGTGGGAGGAGAGACACAATCATTTAGTCTGTAGCACTGACCATATGATACAAGGAGAAAATTGATGTCCATATAACTGACTCAATTTCTAAATAATCAAATGCTGTATTAATTTTTTCACCGATCTATTTATATTCTGCCTGAGATTAATATTACTCAGTTAATTTACCTGTACTTTTTTTCAGGCTTTTCTGCTAATTTAAAATTTTTTTTATTACAAAACATTGTAGATACACTCAAAAGTAGATAGTACAACACACCCTATATGCCCATCCCTCAGTTTCAACTATTATCAAGACTTTGCCATATTTGTTCATTTACTTATTTTTCTCTTATCTTTCTTTGCTGAGGTATTTTAAGCAAATCCTGAGCATTTCTGTATATATACCCTGACAGACTTCTATATGCATCTCTAAAAAATAAGGATATATTGTCTTGTAGAACTACAATACCATTCTCACATCTAATAAAAATTAATAATTACACAGTGGTTCTCAACCTTCTGGCCCTTTAAATACAGTTCCTCATGTTGTGACCCAACCATAAAATTATTTTTGTTGCTACTTCATAACTGTAATGTTGCTACTGTTATGAATCGTAATGTAAATATCTGATAATGCAGGATGGTCTTAGGTGACCCCTGTGAAAGGGTCGTTTGACCGCCAAAGGTGTTGCAACCCACAGGTTGAGAACCGCTGCAATTACACCTTGGTATCATCTAATAGTAGATGCTATTCAGGCTTGCCCACTTGTCTCAAGAATATCTTTTTAGACATGGTTTGTTCACAGTGGGATTCATAGTCCACACATAACTGGTCATTTTGTCTCTCACGCTGTTTTGATCTAAGGCAGTTTCTCCTCCCTCCCTCTCTCCCCACCTTTTTGTGTATGCCATGAACTAGTTGCAAGAATCAAGTCAGTAGTCCTGTGGAACTTCTCACTTTTAGGATTTGTCTGTTTGCTTCATCATGATGTCAGTTTGTTGCTCTGTTCCCTTTGTTTCTTACAAATGGAAGTTAACTCTAGAGGCTTGATTAAAATCAGGTTTAAATTTTTTGGCAAGAATGCTTAGGAGGTCTGTTGTGTCTGCCTATCCCACTTCTTTTGAAGTTAAAAAACCCTAGTGATAATCATGTCAGTATCATTTGTTTCCTGCTATGTGGCAAAATGGTGATTTTCTTATTTTGACATTTCTTCCACATTTATTAGCAGTTCTATAAAGAAGACCTTTATTTCATCAATTAGGGCTGTTTGGAGTTACCCTGAAATACATTTTATATGAGTGATTGCCAAGTAATTTTATACTATTGTGTTTTTGATAAAAGATGAGTTTGGGAGAGAAACAAGATGGCGGCATAGGATAGACACCGTAAATGCAGCCGTGAAAAACTATTTCAGAAAAACTACGAAAAGAACACATGGACACCACTCGCACCCACAGGAAGGCTGGCTGAGTGAAAATCCTACAACTAGAGAAGAGTCTGAGACTCAGAGGAGCAGCGGAAGCAAAGTACAGAGGTACGGAGGCACGCGCACGGGGCTCGGGGAAGGGCTGGTGCCGGGGGACGCGGTTCTTTTCCAAAACGGAGAGAGCCACAAGTCCCCAGCGGCTCTGAACTCCAGTTCCAAGCGAGTTTCTGAGGACCCAGACACCCGGAGAAGGGGGACTGACTGGCACCGGGAGAAAACCCAAAGCGGGTTTCTCTCAGCGTTGCTTGCAGCAATTACCGTGGGACACAGAGACCTGGTGTCTCTCAGCACAGGGCTGAGAAGCGCCGTAGCTATTTGCTCCGCCCTGCCCTGCAAACTCCCCGAGGCCCCGCCCCTCCCAAGCTGCGTCAGAGCTAGGGCAGAGGCTTAATCAACGCCTCCTTAAAGATACAGGAGCCAGCCTCACCCAGTGACCAGAGTGGGACTAACCTAAACAAAACAGATCCACAAGGAACACACTCGGGGCAGATGCAGTGAGCATAAAAGCTCCACTGAACAACTCTTGCCCCATAAGGGTGTCTCCAGCACAGAAGTTCTCCCACTGTAGACACAGCTGACTCTCATAACTAAGTGGCTTAGAGGTTAATCCCTCGCAGTGATCGCCTAAATCAGAAAGGGAAGCAGCCAAAATGCGGAGACGAAACAGGTCACAAATGACAGAAATGGAGGAAAGAAAAAACGACAGGATATAGAGTTCAAAACCACGGTTATTAGGTTTTTCAAGAAAATGCTAGAGACTGCCGATAAATTTAGTGAGATCCTCAATGAATCTAATGAGACCCTCAAGGATATGATAAAGGACCAACTAGAAATTAAGCATACACTGACTGAAATGAAGATTATACAGACATCCAACAGCAGATGAGAGGATCGCAAGAAGCAAGTCAAAGATATGAAATATGAAGAAGCAAAACCCACCCAGCGGGAAAAGCAAAAAGAAAAGAGAAAAGAAGAAAAAAGAAAAAGGATCAAAAAGTATGAAGATAGTGTAAGGAGTCTCTGGGACAACTTCAAGCGCACAAACATCAGAATTATAGGGGTGCCAGAAGAAGAAAAAGAGCAAGATATTGAAAACCTATTTGAAGAAATAATGACAGAAAACTTCCCTCACCTGGTGAAAGAAATAGACTTCCAAGTCCAGG
>PVJC01007653.1:0-50806 GCA_004026665.1 Murina feae | reverse complement strand
TTTAAGCTTCTGATAAATATTTATGAAAATGAAAGGCTAGATGTTAATATTACCTTGCATGGACTTCATAGGCAAGACATTTTCAAGCTTATTAGTAAGTCTTTCTTGAATTACTTATTGGATAATGAGATACACCTAATGGTTTCAACTTTGTAATTGAAACACTTGGAATTTCCAACATCTTCCTGAAATTGGTCCATACTCTGCTGTTATGTTCCCCTTCCCTCCCTTCCCTTCTCCCCCAAATATTTATTTCATGCCTCATGTGTGCCTGGCACTATTAAAGGGTACCTGATTATAGTATTTTATAGACCAACAACAGTAAAAAATAGCTACCCTCATAGAGCTTTCAATCTACTGGAGACTGAGAGACAATAAACTACCACAGCAAGGAGGCAAGAAACCCGACTGTATTTTTTAATGGTTATGAAGGGCTTTCTAATGACATGATATTTAAATAGAACCAAAATAAAACGTGAAGAATACCTATGGCTATATGGGGAAGAGGAGCATTCAGGGTGGTGAGAATAGCAAGCACAGAGATCCAGGGAAGTGGGGTTAGGGGGTAAGGATATTCTTGGTTCAGAGAGGACAAAGTGGGTGGAGGATACAGATTGGGTAGGGCTTCCCTCTATCATACCTCTTGCACCACAAGTAGCAGCTTTGGAGAACTGAATCCTTTGCTGAAGCTGATCCAATGCATCTTCAAGGCTCACTGGAAATAGCATTTTCTTTATGCTGGGTTCCCCTTCAATGCCAATAGGCTCTGATACCCAGCTCTTAATTCCAAAGTATGAACATGCAAGTTATCATCAACCATTTTCTCTGTTTTATCACTCATGACTATTTTCTCTTTTAACATCTTCAAATAAATCTCAAGCAACTTAAAGGTAGAAACCACATAATACATTTTCTCTATCCCTTATAGTATATAAAACTGAGCTGAAGGTAACAAATGAAAGAAATACATAAAAATTGTAATAATTAAAAGAAACCCACAACTCAAAACAAGAAATTCAAGGGATTTTGAGAACATGAAAACAGAAACAAAAAACAATAGGCTGGAACTCAGTTGATAAGACATTTCTTCTGATTTGTCTGATGATTTACGTCACTGTCCATCCTAATACAGAGCTGATATCGATATATTTATAGATTCCTTACTCCCCTGCAGAAAGTGGGGCCCATTTTTCTTCTTTGTCACATTATTACTACCCATTCTCCTTATTGTCTGACTTCATTTATGCTTTTCCCCCCTCAGTTTTTATCTCCAGTTTCGCAGGGTATTGTTACTTAGCAGGGTCAGGGCTGCTCATGGAGCAGAGCGTTATAAATATACCAGAGAGGAAAGCTACACACTTCGGGGGTATGGCTGGTTCATTATGCCATTGTACTTTCATAGGTAAAATGTTTCCAGGTAACGCCTAATATTCCCAGGGTAAAAGTGCAGTAGGCCATTAGATTATTTGAACCATGTGCTAGAGATTCACCTACTTAAGCAGGGTAATTAGGTCAGGTGTTCACAGGGGTGACAAAACACTTTATAAAAATTATTTCTTGTTAGGTAAGATCTTTATCATTTTTAGGCTTAAAAAACCTTTTATTTTAATCAGTTCTTTTTTGAAGATAGTGTAGTCCAACAGAGGAATAAATGTTGATGTGTCTCATACTGATTGAACAAAGAAGAAAATAAGGTGCCCCTTGATGCCTCTCAAACCATTATTTTGGTGAAAGACTATCTGTCAATCTCTGTGCAGTGCTTGAGATCTCACAATCCGCCCAATGCTAAAGGTCAAACTGGATAGGCCCTTTGGAACCTAGCACTAAGAAGAAATAAGATTGTTTTCCTCACCCACATATGACTCCTTTCCCCCAAATTAGTCATGATTTTTCCTTCCTTTAGTATTTCCATCCTTTTGAATATGCCTCAGTCATTGACACACTAAATAAAAGTGAGTGGAGGTGGCAGCAAGGCAGGAAATGACTCCTTTTTGCTGATGTTCTCTCATTGAACAAATTTCCGTGTGTGTGTGTGTGTGTGTGTGTGTGTGTGTATTTCTTACCTGTGTCTCACTTCTTGCCTGAGTCAGATCTATTTCTCAGTATTTCTTCCCTTGAGTCAAATTATGAGTTTTGGAAGTTGCTTATCTCTGATGTTACTAACTTGTTTTAGAGCATTAATAACAAGCAAAAGGACTTACACCCTCAAGGTTTTGTTTTCTGCATTGTTAATAAAATTACTCAGTTGCTTGCCTGTCCTTCCTATCCTACCTTAGCGTTCTGTGCAAAACACATCTAGCACGCATTGATACGTATTTCCAACAAATAAAAAATAATTAGCAGAATAACTGTTATTTATTATGGCAAACAAATATTAGCATACATTTTGGACAACATTTAGACTAAGTTAACAGCAGGCAAATTGCTCTTGCCAATGTTTCATAACACAACAAGTTTCAGTTAAAATAAATGGTCACTTTCATATTTTTGTAAGACATTAAGATGTTCCTCAGAATTATTTGAACATTGCTTTGTCCCTAGCACAGCACTTGGTCCATTACTTGGTACACTGTAAGTACTTAATAAATGTTTGCTGGAGGGTTAGTGAATGAATGGCATGGATGGTTCATTATGCCATTTTACTTTCATGGTTTCCAGTTGTTGAAAAATTTCTTCCAATCAAAAATTATTCGCTGTCATTGCCAACTTATAGTTGTGGCTTCCTATTATTGAAAAACAAACAAACAAACAAGCAAACAAAATAAATGCTCTAAGTATTTAGATAAAATACATAAAGAAAAACTATTGGCACGTTTGGTCAGAGATCTTTGTCTTGCATTAGCATTTTGAGTGTGACTCTAAGGTTCAATAAATTCTCTTATCTGTATAAGTAAGATGGCCTTTTGGGGATCTAGTTATGATAGACTTTAAGAAAAGAATTACAGATTTGTCAATTATTGCTTTTGTTAGACTATGGCTTAAAAAATTATCCATACTCTGGTGTACATCACAGTTCAATAGCAGTGATGTTGAGACCAAAAATCTGTGTACAGCCATTTTCAACACACTATACTGTTTTTGTTGATATATATTTTTTTCTCTTTTACTTTATAAAGTTGTCAGAGAAATAACCTTACTCAAATATTTTATTTATGACCCAAATTTCTCAATTATCTTAGAATGCTATAGCATTTTTCAAAAGGATGAAATATAAAATACCACCTCCTTTTTTTCTACACCATTATGACATTTCTTTTTTCAGATTTTACTCTTTTTGATCTATTTCAACTTGGTTTCCATTTATTTACTTCCAATTTTCTGAATTTCTCCTAGAACCAAAAGGCAAAATCAGCTCTGTATTGTTTTTAATGGAAAGCAGACTCAATCAAGTTACCCATGTTGATGAGTCATTTTCCCTCAAGTATCTACTCTTCGGTAAGAACATAAATCACTTGATTACCTAGAAAGCAGCAATATTATTTAGAAAATAAAAACTAATTTCTATACAGGCCTGTTCAGACTGTTTATCTTAGCAATTTAATAAATGTTAATCTGCACACCAGTATTACAGATAAGCCTAATATGACATTTCCTAAAATTTGCTCCACATAGCAGTAGTTCATTAATATGACCATAGGGTTCCATGGTCAAATACATTTGGAAAGTGGAATTTTCTCTCTGTCTCACTTGGAAATTAATTATACCATCTAGGCTAATCTGAGGAGGAGGCCAGTGTTGAAGCCATTTGGAGTTTAAGTAGTTCCTCTTAATGAGACAGGAAGAAAAATACCTTCAAATTAATTGTACTTAATACTTTCACCTTAGAGTTAATGTTTGCCAATATCCTTTGTATGTTTTATCTGATGCTAATGATGGTCCACATGCAGAGGCAGATCAATATTTTGTGGGGCCTGAAGCCTATAGAGTTTTGGAGTCCCTTTGTAAGAAAATAACCACAAAATTATCTTACTTTTGTGGGTGTTATATTAACCTATGGCAATGTGAGCATACTACCTTAGAAGTACTCATGTAAGCAAAGGTCCCTGCAACTTAAGTCCCGTTAGTTACATGCTGGATAGGTACCAGCCCCCTTGGAAAATAATTTTAGGTATGTTATCACTTAACACGAAATATTGTTTCAGTTTCATCCCTTCTGGTCCTTCTTCCCACATGACACACCCCCAACAGTCTTAGAGTTGACAGATTTAGCAAATAAAAATATAGGATATCCCATTCAATTTGAATTTCAAATATTTTTCTAGTATGTTCCAAATGTTGCCTGGGACATATTATACTAAAAAGAAAATAATAATAATAATAATAAAACTATTCATTGTTTATCTGAAATTCAAACTTAACTGATGTCCTGTATTTAACTGGAACCAAAGTGTGCTGCCATAGATTACTTATTACCTCTCTGCTTCCACCACACCATCAAAACAAGCTCTATATCAGGACTTCTCTGAAAATGATATATTCTTTCATACTCCTTGCCTTGGTTCAATGTTTCCTAAATTTTCTTCATGAGAAGATCCTCTTGGGGAACTTGCTACAAATAGAGATTCCTAAGCCTCACCCCTCTTGAATTTAATGAGCTTTCCTGGTGAGTTTATGAACAGGTGAACTTGGTAAACGTGACTTTAATTCAGGTTTCATTTCTTCAGCCTGAAGTGTCCTTGTGTACTTTGATCCAGCCTTTCAGGACTCCTGAGAAGCTGTCCCTCATCATTGCCTGGACAGATTTAATCCACCCACCTTCAGAATGCCCAAACCGTTTACAGGCTTCTACTGTGTTAATTTGCTCAGTAGAAGTGTGTTTCCTCAGACCAGTAGCATTAGCACCTGAGGACTTGTTAGCAATAAAAATTTTCAGGCCTCATTCCAGACCTACTGAATCAGCAACTCCAGAGGTAGGAGCCAGCGGTCCTTGTTTTAACAAGCCTTCCAGTTGATTTTGGTGCACACTCAAGTTGAAGAATAAATCCTTTCAATTAATGCCCATTACTCTTATTCTAGTTAAGTGTAACTGTCTTACCTTTCCTTTGCTAGTCTAAATTAGCTGGGCAGTAGCAGCTGCATCAGGTTTTTATTTTATTTGTTGTTGTTTTTTGCATTCATTCTCAGTGCCTGGCACTTACAGGATGTTTAAAAATATTTGTTGAGTGAAAGATTTGGTGAGGAAATGAGTGAACGGATAATTATGGAGTTTTTGCAGTAAATTATCGAGTGAAAACTGTGACCCATCGGGTACACCACAAATCTAGTGCATGACTGAGCTGCTCTGGGATCCTATGGTGTGACATCAGAGCTCCAAAGTCTAAATGTTTTTACATTTTCTCAAGATGTCACTTGCTCCTGTTTCCCTTACACATTCATTTTTGTTCAATAAAATTGTACACTACAAAGAGTTCATATGGATCACCTCTGGTCATTTTAATGCTAATGTTAAAAAGCATCCTATATAATAAAAGCCTAATATGCAAATTGACTGAATGGTGGAACAACGGGTGGAACAACCAGTTACTATGACTCACACTGACCACTAGGGGGCATACACTCAATGCAAGAGCTGCCCTCAGCCACAGGCCCCAGGCCAGCCAATGCAGGTGCCAGTGGGGGCCCCCTGATCGCCCCACCAGTTGCCCTACAGATCGGTCCAGATCACTGACCAGGCCTAGGAACCCTACCTGTGCATGAATTTTGTGCACCGGGCCTCTTGTATATATAAAGGCAAAGTGTTTGCAGGACAATTATTCCATAGAAACAGTATTAAATTAGAGACAGGCCATCTACTAAATTATGTTAACTGCTATATGTAAGGATATGTTATAAAAATTATATTTTACATACATATCCAAAATTAACCAATGCTGATGGTTAAAATAACATCTTATCTTTATGATGGAGTAGAAGTATTTGCCTTACACAAAACTTTCAGAGAAGATGATTAAAAACCAACTGTCTAATTGGGGGGAGAATGGTGATCTTGTTTCTAAGTATAAGTCATCTGAAAAGTTAAATTCCATAAAATCCAAACATATTTCAAGAATTATTTTCTAGTTGTATTGATGTTTCTATCTGTAGATTTATCTAGATATTGTGAATTATTTAGGCATAGTACATATTATACAGATATTATATATTTGTACAATTTAATCTGGAGAAAAGCACAAAAGGTCAGATGTACCTATAGTTTTCCTAAATATTTTGTTTCCTTTTGTACTCATTTTTTTTTTTTTACTCTATTGAAACAACATCAGTAAGATGAACCAATTAAACAAATGCTCCCTCCCCCCAAGCTAGGTATGTGGAGAAACAAATCAATTATTCTATTAAGAGTGATTCCCTAATATTTTGTGGTAACAACAGGTAATTTTAGATATCAAAGCCATAGGAATATGAATTTTAAGATATGAATTAGAGTATTAGAGTAAATAGATCATTCAAAGAGTTATTGCAATACCATATCAAACTAACATATTTAATTGTTATTCTGCTGCTTTGGGCACTAGAAAATTCTTGGGTATCTAGGCTATATTTGGACCTAGATTTTTGTGCTATACTATTGATTGCATTAATTTCTTCCTTTTTATTTTCACTACCACAACCTTATTTCATACCATTATCATTATTATCCTCCTAACATATTTTGGAACATCTTCAATTCATTTTAAATTTATATCACTGCAGACTGTTATTAGTGTCAGGATTTAGAAGAAATATTAGTCTTTAATATTTTAATATTTTAATGTTTTTAAAAGACTATTTCAAAAGTTTATCAAAACAAATGTGAATTCTTCAGTATGACACTCATGGGATCCTATACCAAAACTTTTCTCTTGTACAAAATTCAACTTCTCTACTGAAAACATGCACTCAAGTTAAATTTGAGCTCACTGCTCCAGAAACACATTCTGTGCTTTTGTTTCTTTATGATTTTACTAAGGCTGTCAAAGGGATGCTCAGACCAAAACTAACCCCATCTTAAGTGCTCTTTAATACAATGTATCTTTATTGGGTTTGACTCTTCCAGAAATAATCTCTCTACCTAGAAATAATCTAGGTACTCCCTTTGGGATTCTACAAATTCTTGCTTGCCACAGATGCCTTTGTATTATGATTTTTAAATCTTCACTCAACATAAGAGCTCTGAATTGAATTTGTTGATTCCGTGATCTAAACCACTCGCTTTGAAATTTGGCTCCACATTGAACTCAATGGGGGAACTTACAAAAATGCTGAGACCAGAGTCACTAATTTAAATGGCCTGGCATGAAGTCTGGGTATTGAGACTTTAACAATCTCCGTAGGTCACTCAGATATGCAGCCCATTTGAGGACCAAAGCCTCTGCTAATTTTAGAATTACCCTAATGTCTTTTAGAGTTGTGTGTGGGCCACAGTCTCCTATGGCTATTTGGCTGGTGAATGTATGTCCATCCAAATCTGTGAATACGTAACTCTTGGAAGCTCTAAAATGTGGCTTCCCCACACAACTCCAACTTTATCTTTAACTGTGAGCAACAGGATTAAGAAATGTTTATCTCAGGCTTATAGGTTGAAAAATACTCCTCCAAACTTCCTTACAATCCTGCTTGCTGGTTTTTAGGAGCACTGATTATTATAGTTAAGACTCTAATTATAAATAAATATATAAGTCAATTCGTTTAAAACTATGTACATTTTTATATCCTACTGTGCTCTCCAAAGAAAGTAAAAATGACTCTTAAATATATGACTTAAAAATAGTTTTAAGCATTTTAAGTGGAGCATTGTCTTAAATTCCGCATTTAGAAAAGAGCATAGAAAGAAATCTATGCACTTATTTTCATCACATATAATTGGCATTTGTACCCTTTTGTACCGGCACCATTTGTACTGATTTATGATGAAAAGAAGATGTGGTGCACCATATGAATATAGTACTTGCTCACAATGGTTTCTTAATAATCTATAAAGTAGGAATGACAATACCCACCCTATTAGGCAGGTATTGTTTGAAATGTTGCCAAAACAGATAATATTAACTGGTGTGGTTAGTCTGAGCATATTAATTTGAGTTGTTTTTCTGGCAGGTTGGGATTCTAATTGATACCATGTGTATATGTGGTGACCAGATGGCCATAGGCACCTATGGCGGAATATGATGGTATTCCTCTAACAAAATTATAAAACTCATGCCCTAAAATGGCTCTTGCAAATGCTATATTCTTTTCTAAAAATCTTTGTTGTTCATACTATTACAGTTGTTCCTCTTTTTTTCCCCATAGCTCCCCTCCTCCCAGCTCCCACCCCACCCTCTGCCCTTCATCCCCCCACTGTCCTCATCCATAGGTATATGATTTTTGTCCACCCCCAACACCCCTTTCCCCCTGAGAATTGTCAGTCTACTCCCTTTTTATGCCCTTGATTGTATTCTATTCACCAGTTTTTTCTGTTCATCAGATTTTTTATTCACTTGATTTTTAGGTTCACTTGTTGATAGATATGTATTTGTTGTTCATAATTTTTATCTTTTCTTCTTCTTCTTCTTCTTCTTCTTCTTCTTCTTCTTCTTCTTCTTCTTCTTTTCAAAGGATACCTTTCAGCATTTCATATAATACTGATTTGGTGGTGATGAACTCCTTTAGCTTTTTCTTGTCTGTGAAGCTCTTTATCTGACCTTCAATTCTGAATGATAGCTTTGCTGGGTAAAGTAATCTTGGTTGTAAGTTCTTGCTATTCATCACTTTGAATATTTCTTGCCACTCCCTTCTGGCCTGCAAAGTTTCTGTTGAGAAATCAGCTGACAGTCATATGGGTGCACCCTTGTAGGTAACTGACTGCTTTACTCTTGCTGCTTTTAAGGTTCTCTCTTTGTCTTTTGCTCTTGGTATTTTAATTATGAAGTGTCTTGGTGTGGTCCTCCTTGGATTCCTTTTGTTTGGGATTCTCTGAGCTTCCTGGACTTGTAAGTCTATTTCTTTCACCAGGGATGGGAAGTGTTCTGTCATTTCTTCAAATAGATTTTCAATATCTTGCTCTCTCTCTTCTTCTGGCACCCCTATAATTCTGATGTTGGTACACTTGAAGTTGTCCCAAAGGCTCCTTACACTATCTTCATATTTATGGATTCTTTTTTCTTTTTGCTTTTCCGGTTGGGAGTTTTTTGCTTCTTTGTATTTCAAATCTTTGACTTGATTCTTGAAATCCTCTAGTCTGCTATTGGATCTCTGTATATTATTGTTTATTTCAGTCAGTGTATACTTAATTTCTAGCTGGTACTTTTTCATATCCTTGAGGGACTCATTAAATTTATCAGTGGTCTCTAGAAAATTCTTGAAAAACCTTATAACCATAGTTTTGAACTCTATATACAGTCATTTGCTTTCCTCCATTTCTGTCATTTGTGATCTGTTTCTTTGTCTCCGCATTTTGGTTGCTTCCCTGCATTGATAGAGTGGCTTTCTGTGCTAGGTGTCCTATAGAGCTGAGTGGCTCAGTCTCCCCAATTACCTGAGGTGGATACTCTTGGTGCACTGCTTTGTAAGCTTTGTGCACAGTCTGGTTGTAGCTAAGCTTTGATTGTTGTTGGTATCACTGGAAGGAATTGACCTGCAGGCCAGTTGGCTGTGAGAATCAGCTGTGTCTATGGTGGGAGAACTTCTGTTCTGGAGACACCCTTATGGGGCAAGACTTGCTTCAGTGGGGCTTTGGTGCTCACTGAGGTCTGCCCCCTGAGTGTGTCCCTTTTGGATCTGAGGAGTTGTAATCTGGGTAGTCCTGCTCTGACCACTGGGTACACTGGCTCTTGGATCTCTAAGGAGGGACTACTTTAGCTTCTGCCTGAGGCTACCCAGCCTTTTGTATGCAAAAGCCTCTGCATGCAGCTTGGGTGGGGCTGGGTCTCGGGGAATCAACAGGGCAGAGAAAACAGCTATGGCTGATTCTCAGCCCTGCGCTAGGAGGCACTGGGTCTCAGTGTCCTTTGGCACTGTCGACAGAAAGCCGCTCTGGAGTTCCTCCCGGTGTCAGACAGTCCAGCTTCTCCCCGTATGAGTCTGGATCCCCAGAAACTCCTCCAGAACTAGAGTTCAGAGCCCTCGGGAGCTTGTGTCTCCCTCCTTATTGAAAAAGACAACCATGTCCTCAGTTGCCAGCCCTTTCCACAAGCCCTTTCCGCGCCTCCGTGCCTCTGTACTTTACTTCTGCACTTCCTCTGAGTCTCAGTCTCCTTCTAGTTGTAGAATTTCCACTTGGCCAGCCTTCCTGTGGGTCTGGGTGGTGTCCGTTTTTTCTTTTCATTGTGATTTTGAAATGGTTTTGCAAGGCAACAATTTCAGGCATTTACCTATGCCACCGTCTTCGCAAATGCTATATTCTAAGCAATTAAGATTAAAATGTAAGTGTTGTTGCTGAAGTTTTGGGTCCCTTGCTTTAACAGATAAAACACAGAAAGGGGGCAGTGGCGTTTATATTGTGTAAATTTTTCACCTCACTCAAGCCCAAGAATATATCTCAGAACACGCTTTCTCTTCATGATTTCAGTTCCAACTCCAAACAGTTCCCGATACTTGGTGATCCTTACTTTACAATATTCCACCTTTAGTCACCCCCCTTTGGGTTCCAATGATCTCATATTTAATAGTCTTCATCTTGGACAACCTGCTTTCCAGTCTGTATGTTCTTATGTATTCCATTTTCTTGCAAATTATTTAATAGTTTCTTATCCAAGTTTCAATGTTGATCATTTCATTATCTTTCATGATGCCTTCCTGGAACATCCCACCAGAAGTTTTCTCAACAGATCATAGATGCCTCAAAGTCAAGAGTTTTGAATTCTGGTATTTCCTCTGAGCCTAGCACCAATATTGGTGCTCCTAAATATTTGCTGAGTAAAGAAACATAATCCCAAGCAATATAGAGCTGCTCCAGGAACCCATCTTGACCCTAAAATACATTGAATTTCTCATATTATTTTATAAAGCTAACAAACTTTTGGAGATTTAGTTATGCCAACATTTTTTGACCCCTTCTAATGTGTTTATTTAAAACAAACAAACAAACAAACAAACAAATATGCTAACAAACAGAAACCAAATAAAAAATTTAAAAATTTACTTAAACTGTTTATTTTACTCCTCAAAAGTTTCCCATGTGTGTTTTTCGTTTTCCTTATTGACCTCTCTTTTTTTCTATATCATCCCTATCCTTTGGTATTTTTCTTCATGTTAAATCACATTCCCTTTTATTTCACTATCAAGATGTGAATAGCTGTAGGCTCTAGTATTTCAACTAATTGGAAAGAATAATTAGTTTCAGTATACCTGAAATTTACCCTTTATATGGAGCCTTATTTCTCTGTAACTAGTTATCAAGAAGAATTTCAGAAAATAAAATAAGACAAAACAACAAAAACATCCATATATAGGGCTTCACAGATTCAGATTATTAAGGAACTCACTTTTCATTAGGTCATAGGCAGACAAGTCAGAGGCAGGAGAATTCTTTCATTTATTTCTTCGCTGAATAAATAATCAGCAACTGTCTGCTAAGTGGGTGGATCAGTAATATATACTTCTTGGCATGTCAGTTGTCATTATTAAAAGCAGTAGGGAATTTCATCTTGGTGCATATATACATAACAATGAGTAATTATTTCCTCAAACTTTAGTGCTTGCAAATATGTTCAATTATCCAGTTTAATTTTCTAATTTCTTATTTCATGCTTTTCTAGCCATGCTCATTCTTACCTCAAGGAAAAACATGTTTTAATTACTCTAAGGATAATTATTTTATAAGTGAAAAAAACTTGAACATAGCTAAACAAAAACCAAAACAAAATAAATTAATGATTAAATTATCAAATTTAGACAGGAAACTGGCTGTTAACTAAATCTAAACATTTCCACACAAAAGTTCTGGGCATTTTTGTTTAAAAAAATATGGAAAATGATATAAAATGAAAGCTTATTAGGCAGAGTTCTCTATGTCATTCAAAGTATGTCAATGACTGCTATGACAGAAGCTCCTACAGTGAATTGTGGGTTATTAGCTTCAAAATAATTTCGGCCTCAGGTGCACTTAAATCCTGTGAAAGTTGGTCATTTATGTATGCCTTATAATGCCGCCATATCATTAAAGAGAATAGTGGACTTGGGTATTCAAAGATTTAACAGTCTTGGTTTTACTACTTAGAAATAGTGATTAAGCTCCCAGCCTTGGAACTGTCTCAGTTGCAGACTCGGGATGTGCTTTGTGAGTAAGCCTGTGTCCTGCTTGAGAGTCACCAGCCTATCAGTGTCTCATCTCCATCGCTCTCACAGGGAAAAGGAATTGTTAGTTAGAGCACTTTTCTAGTTAATGTTCCGATAGTTATACAATGTAATGCAGTGAGAAGGTTCAAGTACAGTTGTTGTTTTTTAAGTTTTTGAACTGATCATAAATTTCTGTAGACTTGAAGTTAGTACAATTATTAGGGGTCTTAAAGGATCATCTAAATATTTCAGTAACACTTTAGTAATTTATGTTATAAAGGTATTTGTGAACTTAGAGATTCATAAAAATATGGCCCAGGAAAGCCAAGTTATTTTGACTTTTCCTTAACCATGTGGGAATAATTGATATCTATGATCATGGTACTACTTTTAATGCATTTATTCTTGAATTTTTAAAGGACAAAATTTATAATTTTTAGAATTTGTGATTCAATAAAGGACTAGAGAAGTATATATTATTATGTTACATTGTGGTGTCATGAGATATTATTTTTTAGAAGTTTAAATTCCTGATTTAAAAGAATTGCTAAAGGAGAGGAGGCCCTAAGTCCCCACTGATGTTACATGAAGGAGTCATACATTATGACATTCCGTAGGACATTAACAATAAGAAATGAAGGAGAGCCTAGGCTGGTGTGGCTCCTCTGGATGAGTCACCTCTTGTATCATAAGGCCACTATGTTTGTTTCCTGTCAGGACACATACCCAGCTTATAGTTTGATCCCTCATCAGTGTGCTTGCAGCAGTCAACTGATCAGTATTTCTCTCTCCTTCTCTCTCTCTCTCTCTCTCTCTCTCTCTCTCTCTCTCTCTCTCTCCCCCTCTCCCTTCCTCTTTTTCTAAGAGAGTACAATGAATGAATGGGAAGTCCAGCTTGCAGCATTTGGGATAGTGATTTAGAAAAAAACTGGTAAAGTCAACTGACCCTAGGAATTACAGAATAAACACCTCTATCATCTATCACTATTTTCATATTTAACTATTCCCTATTGTGACTAATGGAAGTAGACTTTTGTTCTTGTTGTTAAAATAAGAGGACAATAGTCAGAAATGCTATAAATAACTTTGCCTAATGGCATTATAGTAAATATAACTGGAGATGACATTTCTCCAAGTAGCTAAGGCTTTATTGTTCTTTTTCTTAAGGTTTTTACCTTTAGGCTTCAGATCATAGATTTCTTGAACAGAATAATCCTGAGGAATTTTACTAAAATTATCACACCGCAAGGGAGGAAAATAAAAATGAAACAAGGAAATGTTTGATTCCTCTTGATTGAATTATGAGATGAATATAATTATTCAGTGTACTTTACATATGCAAATCTGTGAAGAATAATTTGTTATTTCTTTATTTTTACTATAGTTAGAAAAACCTGGTTTATAAATTGTTTCTTCACTTTTAGAGAACGAAGGCAAATTTTGAAAATGAACCAACTACCAGCAATTTTGAGATTTTTGAGGGGCTCATTTTCTTCTTAAAGGGTAGCATTTCTCTACTTTGAAGATATTTTGGGGTGAAAAGATAACACATAATATTTTTGATATTAACATTTTAGTTCAAAATTTGGTTAAGCATCCCTCAATAAGTATCTTTAGTTTTAGAGCCCAAAATAGTTACAAAGCAGAGAGTTTTAAATGGCTTTTTAGTTTATTTGCACTATTTTAGGAGTGATAGTGAGGCTGTTTTCATGAATGAAATATAAGAACCAAATATTAAAAAAATAGTGTTCTTAGAGGGAAAATCATCTGAAAATGGTGGTTTGCTATTAGATTGTATTGATAAGACACTGGAGTGCCATCATTTAATACTTTTTTTAATCATTCTTGTTAGAGAAATTAGCATTTTATTTAGCCAGGATTAAGAGTTAGTGGATTTTTGTTTTGGAAAAGAAATGATAGTGCTCAACTTTCACTTTCATTCTTACAACTTGTCTATGTATGGGACAAGAGAGTTTCATCCTAGCGATTTTCATCTCACTGATTCTAAAGCTTCCAACACTGACCTGTGTTTCAGAACTCCAATTTAGCCCAAAGCACTAGTAATGACAAGTGGAAAAGAACAGCCAAGTAAAATGCCAAATACTGGTAACTTTGTGTCTTTCTTTTTGCTTAGGGTGAGAAAGTAGGCCGAATATTTCCTCCATGAATAAGAAGTTCACTTGGAATTTTTATTGAAGATATTTACAGATAATTTGAATATTGTGCACCTCACTCAGTAGCCTGAAAGTCAATGTCAGGTTAATTCTACTGAACCAAGCATTGTGCTCTGGGATGTCTGTACAGCCAAGCAAACAACTGCCCTGAGAGATTTCATATTAATGAATGTCATAGTAACCAGAATGCCCAAATAGGACTGCACATACAGGTATTTCTTTTACATTTAGCCTGGTCTCAATTTACTAAGTAAAAGAGCATGAAGGAGAGGTGATAAATCATATTGCTTTGTGGCTTTAATATATTGCCATTTAATCAAAAGTTGCATGCCATTTTGTCTTTAAATACCCTTATGAGGTAGCTTAGAGAGATCTCTGCCCTTTACAGTCTGTGACAGATTTCTTATGAAGAGCAAAAAAGCCTATTGCTGAAAAATATGCATAATTAACAAGAAAGTATAATAAAATTGTTATTTAAACTCTGCCAAACTTTGGGATATTTGCATCGATGAGTAGTAGGTATAATTTTTCAGTACCCAGCACTTTTATGTTTGAGAAGAAAAGATGCCAGAATTTCTTGATTGTACCTCAGAATAGATGCTGCCTACTGCTGCAGAACTTGCAGGAATATGATAGTTTGGTCTTTTTCCAGCTCTCTTATTGTGGCTACCAATAGCCAGCCAAGTAACCAAATAGAGTAATGGAAGTTATTTCTGCTTCCTGGGAAAGATCCTCTTGCCCATCCTACATTATATAACTTAAATGCTTCCCAGAACATGCTGGAGACTACCTGTGCCAAAATCCAAGGTGATCAATTTATACACAACTGGAAAATAACACAAAATAATCTCCACTTTTGTTTTACACGTGGCAACCTATTCTAGTTACTCCTAGGGAATTCTTTGCTGAACTCTTTGCAAAGTTCTCATTTCTCCATTGGTTTGACAGAGCCTCTGTTGATAATAATATGGTTGCTCTAATAACCATGCAAATAGAGGAAAAAGAAACCATTCTGTTCCTCTGTCTTGCCATGTCATTAGCCATGTGAGAAACTAGAACACAGCTAAAAATGCCTCCTGAAATCCCAGTTCAGATAAGTACTAACATGTGACATGAAGCAGGCGCCACATACAACCAATGGATGTTCTTATTCCCTGTTTCTAAGGTTTCTTTCTGGTTTTTGAGTCTTCATAACTAGTGTGACGCATGAGAACTTTCTTAGGAAAACCTTTAACAGGGAAAAATAATAGGGCCTGACTTTCTATAATTCATAAAAGTGCAAATTTAGCAATGATTTTTATAAATACTTAATTTTCTTAGGAAACCTTTAACTGGGAAAAATAATAGAGGCTGACTTTCTATAATTTATAAAAGTGCAAATTTAGCAATGATTTTTATAAATACTTAATACATTAAAATTATGTACCTTATAGAGGTTCAGTTTAGAGTATAAGCCCATTTAATTATGACAGCATCTTTACAGGTGCAAAAGATATATGATGTTATCTGTGGGCTAGTCATCTGTGTTAGTCTAGTATATGATTTTTAAACCCTATATATTTCTCTGAATTATTTTTCATTTTGTAAAAAAAGCAAGTGACTTTTCTATCAGCAATAGAGAGGTCCTCGTTATGCACAGAGAAGACATAAAAAAGTATTCATTCTGTCCCAAGTATGTACAAAATCAGATCAATGCCAATAGCCCTCCTTGGGAATGAATAATGCTTGTCAGGGAGTTTGCTTGAATCTTCTTTTCCAGGAATATCACAGTAGCCTATTTTCACCCATAAAGTGATCTATGGCTCATACTTGCTGGTTCATGCTTGGAAATTCAGGAGCACTTTCTCTGGAAATATCAGATTATGAATCTGACAAATGAGAAGACAATATTCAAGTGGGATATATTTGCATATAATCAATTTGCTAGCAGTTAAAAATCTGTAGTTTTGATGCACCATGCAATTCTCTGTGCTGTATCCTAAACTGTAAAATCTATGGAATTTACCCCACTTGTTCCATCACGCCTGCTTACAGACATCCTAATGGCTAAGTATGTGGGCTCATTTCTCAACATTTTTAAAATCTTATTCCAAATGCTGCCTGACCTGACTCCATGAAACTTCAAACCCAGAATATTGTTTCTTGCCCTTCTACCTAAAATGATGGTGACTCAAGTCTTGGCCATTTAGCTTAGAAATCAATGTAATTTATTGCCATTATAACTATATATAGTCCCACCCATGCTGGACCAGATGCAAAGAGGCTTTGTTGCTGACATTATGATTCTTCTGCTTTCATTTGGGTAAATGTATTTGTGGTCATGATTTTGGAGATAAACCAGCAAAAAAAATTAGTGCATTTTTCCTCTACACAATGTATTGTCAGATCACAAAGGGTTGGTGGAAATGCCTGCACCATAGTAATGATGCTGAGTGTTATATTTAGATTCAAGATAGGGAGATTTCAAGGGCATGACAATTTAGCTATAGATGGATTTGGAATCAATGTCATAAAATTGGTCACAAAATTTTTTATGACACAGGAAAATGCCTTTTTCTTTTTTCTTTCTTTTTTAAGGAATAAAAGTGCTTCTAGATCTCTTTTGGAATAAAGTACATTTTTCAGGTTCACATTTGAAAGGATTATTAATGCCATTTGCAAACACCAACAAAATAGACTGAACAGAGATATCCTTCTGGAAAGAGGTTAAGCAAATCATTGAATTCTCCAATCAACAGGAGACAACATCTAAATTCCAGTTTCAAGGCATTGTATTCTCCGGATCACCATGAGATGAGCAGACACAGAACATTAAAGGATGCTTAAGTACTGACTGACACAGAATCTGGTATGTCCTCTATCTGAAAGCCAGATATAGCCTCTAGGGTTTTCCAAAAATCATTCTAGAAGAGGTTGCTGCCATTGACACCCAAGAAAGGCAATTGTTCCCCTTGGGAAAGAACTTTATATGGAATTTAGGCCCTGGGAACAAAACTTACAAGGCATTTATTACTAGGTGATATGATAATTTTAATAAAAGTTGCAATAACCATGAAAATAGTGTCTTTAAAAATCTATGTACTATTAGTAACAATGCATGCAGAGTGCCAGGCATTCATTAACTATTTGGTCATAAAAATATGTGACTGTAATCATGATATTTACAGCCAATGTATAAAAATACATCTAATTCTGAATGGCAATGGTTAATCTCTAGCTCTAACCACAAGCCGAGGAAGATTAGCTTATTATGGGAAGGTGTAATGGGTAATTACAAAATGGACAAAGCTCTCACCCTCTTGAATTCAACGTTCAAGAACGGCTATTATAGCAACATAGGAGCTTCATTTTCACAATTCTTCTTCTAAGCTCACAAGGTAAAACCAAAAATTCTGTAGGAATAAATAGGAATTAAATGGGAAAGGAGCACTCACATGATACAACCACCGTGGGGAATAATTCTTTCATAGAATATTCATGCACAACTTTCAAAGAGGTTCACAGTCCCTGAAAGAATTAATTGGATGACCTTGAAGTGCACCCTTCATTTAGAAAACAGTAAGGTTGACGTTAACATATGATTACCTTTAAGTATAACAGGTTAAGAATTTAACTTGCAGCCAAATCTCTTTCTACAATTTAAGTGAGTACTTCTTTGAAGCTTTATTAACCATTTTGGAGAGTAAGCTCTTATGGTTTCTCCAACTTAAATATATATTCTGATGGAAGAAAACAAATCCACATTCAGTTTAAATTGTGAAAAGCTGTGGTTTTCACAAACTTGAAACCTCTCACTTTAAGGAAAAAACATCTTCCAACAAAAAAAATATTCTACATATCTGAGACATTTCCTGAAGGCTTCTTCTCTCCTAGGAGTTGATTGGCCATCTTCTAGCAGTAGATCAGTTCCTTATTTGGACACTATTTCACAAGTGGACAAAGAACAGGAGGAAATTTGAAAAACCAGGGAGAGCTGCACAAAAGCTATTAAAAAAAGGCAGAGGTTGGGTGTGAATCTACAAACCATGATCTCATATTTTAGAATGTATTTTGACATTCAGTAAATGAAATTCTTGGAAACATCTGTTCCAGAGTGAGGCTGGGAGGTCATATGATGCTGTTAGAGTCTTCCTGGACTTAAATTGCTGTCTGGGGCTGAGTTGGGGCATTTTGAGTGATATATTCCAGAACCAGAAATTCCATATCAGTCATTTATTGCTACAGTTCACAAAAGAGTACCATGGTGTCCTGGAAAAGAAAACGTCCTTCTAAAATTCCACACCTCCAGTCACTTGAGCAATGAGAATTCATATTTATCTTAATCACTCTAATCCTTGAAGATATAGTTCTCAAAAGAACTCCTTTTCTTCTTCCAAAGAAACACTACGTACATGATATTAGAAATATCAGTGGTTTGGCAATATATGCCACTATCCTCATATGCATTTGGCAACTGGCATGCTCGATTTTTTCTTTACGTATCATCTGCAACCTTCTGTGCATGTGCAATTGTAGGTAATTAAGGAAAAAATAGGCAAGCTTTTTAAAAATTGGTAAGTGCCTGGGAGTATGGCATGACCTGGAAAGAAGTAGAGTGATAGTATAATGGATTTCCTCAGATGATTACCTCTCATCTTTTGAAAGAGATGTAAAGAGGGATACAAATCTTCACAAGTAATGAGTAAACTGAAAGAAGAATCCCGCCCTCCACCCCCAACCCCCCACCAAAAAAACACATCCAATTCTTCAGAAATTTCTGCTTCAGATATGAGATCATGGTCTGCATGTCTACTAGTGCCAAACACCAGTTCATTCTAGCAGAGCAGTTCAGGAGGTAAAAGGCTAGGGTTATCTGTGACATGACTTTGCATATAATGCATGAATAATAACCCTATGTTTATGGCAATTATTTTCCATACTCGATCTATTGATATTATGACCAGATGAACACAATTGAAAAGACATACATCATTTCTAACAGGAACTCAATTGCATCAAGGTAGGACAAATCAAAGTCCATTTAATAAAATAAAGTTTGGCTAAAGTTTTTGTTTGTTTGCTTTTTATCTTAGAAACAGTTCTCCTTTCCCTTAATATTGTGGTAAACTCTTTATTTGTAAAAGGTACACTGTTTTGTTACTTCATTCATCCATAAAGTTGATTTCCAAAGACTACATCTACTATATCTCTTTTCTGAACTTAACGGAGCCCAGCAGATTGCCTTTTTTCCCTTTTTTTCCTTAGATTTAGTATTTGAGATTCAATTAAAATTTACAACCAAAGTTAGTGGGAAACAGTTGCTCTTTTTTAGGTAAAAGAGCTTACCAACAGTTTTTATAATCATTGGATATTTGTTCAGTCCTACCTGAAAATTAACTTATTCTACTACTTGGCACAGGAAAAGGCATTTTCTAGTAATTTTCTGTGACAGGAAGCACAGCATTAATCCAAGTAAGCATCCAACAGACTTGGTCTATCTGCTGTTCTAAACTTTTTTTTCAAGAGAGAATTCAGCCGCCGTTCCAATTACTTGCCACCTGTGGGAAGCTACAATCACCCTAGAAGATGGACCTACCAAGGAGCACTTTTCAGGTAACGAGAGCAATGATACGGCAAGAAGCTACAAAAATGATATTTCAATAGTTGCAGTGACCACCACGATAGTGATTGTGGCTGGGGTTAATGTTCCAAATATCAATTCAAAGAACACGAGAGACTTTACAGGATTAGAATAGTTTCTTTACACTGAGAACCAATAGATGGTGCCTGATGAATGGTGATGGTCCATTTACTCTATATCATTCTACTACTTTCCTAGTTATGCCTCCTTTCTTCTACAGTAATGTTCTCTCTTCCAGGGCAGTATATTTTTACCATCTAAAATGGGAACACTATAACTCTTGCATTCTCTCTCTCTCTCTCTCTCTCTCTCTCTCTCTCTCTCTCTCACACACACACACACACACGCTAACTAGTGCACCCTTATGCACACATGTATAGACAGTACATATAAAATGCTCATTTGCAGTGGTGGAGCTCTCTGAAAGCAGCCAAATCAGCCTCCTTAATTACAGAGAACCATTTAAACCAATAAAAAACCCATGTCAACTATGTAGCTCTAACACGAGGTTTTGAACCTTGTCCATGTGGCAATTAATTCATATGTCCTTTGTGTGTTTTTGCTAAGTCTTCCAAAAGCAAGAATCTCAAAGACTGACAACATGATATGTAGAATCTAATAGAGTCATATCTCTGATCATTTTGCTTAACACAGTTGAATGATACTCTTGCTGCTGAAACACAAGTTAATTTTGAATGGCCATGAAGGCTCCTTATGTGGCTAAGGCTTATTTGACTTTCTAGAGAAAGACCAGCCTATCTGCAAATGGACATCTCCCTCCACACAAATGCCAATGTACAATAAAGACACATCTAAGTATATGTGTGTGTGTATGTGTGTATATATATATATATATATATATATATATATATATATATATATATATAAAATGTACAGAGAAAATGGACTGGGAAGTCCTTTGGTTTAGACGGGATTAAATATGTACTTCCCAAATGCATAGGTTTCCTTTGACCAACCTGTTCAAAAAACAAATGTGAAAAGTGCCTCAGCAGTTTTGACGTTTTCTATGTCTTTTTCTTTATTTGGAGGCCCCCTTCCCTCTCTTCTCCATCTCTCCTAAGCATTTTCTTTTTGAAAGCAGTTGGTTCTTTTGGACGTCTAACACTTCTTTGACCCACCCATTCCTTGGAAGAGCTCTGAGATCACATCCAGAAACTTATCTTTAGTGGAGAACAAGGTGGAAAAGAAGGCTTCCCCTTCTTTGATTCCCTCTTTCCCCCAAGAAGTGGACACCTTGACGTGTCATGAGGAATTCACTCTTGATCTGACTTGCCTTGTTACCCTGGCCAGCTCAAGCAGCTGAGGTCTGAGCTTTACTCGCCCTGCATCGTTGTGCAATACTGGAAAAGAAAAATAATCCATTAGTTACACCTTCAGACTGTGGTGACGTGATCAGGGTTCTCTTGAATTTCTATGCATTCAATTTCCTCTCTCTCCTTTCGCTTGGCACGTTTCTTTTTCTTATGGTGCTTTTTGGAAGGGGGGAAAAAGGTTAGGAACACAGGTAAGATAACAAAACAGTGCAGAAGTGTGCAACCCCCGGTGAGCAGCAAGCATTTGAACAGTGTGAAGGTCAGGTTCGAAGGCACAAATAGGAGGGGGACCAACCCAATAAGAAAAGAAGTAATGTTTTGCAAAATGGCTGTCCCGTGCTCTTGCAGGGAGATTTTTATACATTGTGTTCGGGTGTGCTCAGTTGCTAATACAAATGTGTAAAGCAGTGGTGCACAGTGGTCAATGGCGAAGTTTAAAGTGTAGATAAGGCACAAGATAGAAATGCAATCCATGTCGACGTTCCATAATGTCATTAAGCCCAGGACCCCCAGCTCAATTGAGGTGACGCTAAGAATTAGCCAGAAGTTTCCCAGAGGGTGGATCACTAGGAAAAAAGTCAGGATTAACACCAGGAGAACACCAAAGCCTGCAATCAGAACAGGCACGGTCACCGACAAGCCGTAATGGTCCATGAACACAAATGAGGGGTTGAACACGATGAATCGGATGCTCTTGGACAGGGACAGGGGCCTCAGCTTTTCCAACACCTCTATGACTTCCTTCTGCTTGTCTCTGCTCGTCCTGGCCACCAGGTACAAGCGAGAAGCAATGATGTTGCTCTCATCCCCTGCCTTGGAGAAGATGATGTCATTGCGGAAATGCTGGAATTCTGGCTTTTTCAGAAAGGAACTCTGCAGGACACTGATAAAGTCGCTCTTGTTATTGGCACTGATGTTGCTGACTTTCAGGAACTGGTAGTACTGCTCCACCCAGGACATTGCAGTAAACCCACTGCAGAGTCTCCGCAGGTCCTCCTGGACGGTGCTGTTCCAATACTGGAGGGGCTCATAGACGTAGAAGCCGATCACGGGGCTGTAGTTGCTGAAATACTTCTGCTGGACCATGGCATAGGAAACACTCGGGGAATCGCTGGCTAGCAGGTTGATGATGTTGGCTCTGTCACTGATCTGCAGGCACCCCATGAAGGAGAAGGAGGAGTAAATGAGATAGAGGATGACCACAAAGGGCTTCACGTAGATATTGGTAATCCATTCATTGTAATGCTCACGGAGGAAGTGCTGAATAAAGTGGTGCTGGTAGGGGTTCGTCTCATGATGGGATGTCTGCTGATGCCCGTCACTCATCACTGTCTGGAACCACACCGGTTTGCGGTCCAGGTATTCTGCAGAAGGGATTTTACAGCAAAAGATGCTGTGGTAGCGGTTCTGCTCTAGCTGGCCAGCAAAGACCAGACAGGAGCCAAAGAAAGAAAAAATGTAGAAGTAGTTTAACAGAATGGAGACACACATGTTCTGGCAGAAGACCTTGACAGCCTCTATGTTTGTGAATGGGCTGGCACCCATGCCAAAGGTAATGAGGTACAGGGAGCTAGTCATGGTATAGGTGACCATCACATCAGAATAGGCATCTGCTACCCTGTCTTTGAAGGGCAGGTTTTCTCTGGTTCTCCGCCATCCAGACAGAAGCTCAAATACTCCTTTAGTTCCATGACCTAATTTAAGAAAAGAAGAAGAATTGTTTTTTATTTTCTCCTATGTGAATTCAAGTGAATTCCTGATAGGTTATTTAATGCAAACAGTACTTTATACTCTAATCCTCCTATCAGGATCTCAAAATTTGAGTTACATAGCAGAACGGATTTGCTCCATGTTCCCACTTTAGGAAAGTCCAGATTTACTTGTTGGAAAAAAATGAAGTATTTATTGTCCATTCTATTAATTTGACAAGTTGTAATATAATGTGGCATTATCTGCATATACAAACATGGTCTTCTTAAATGGATTATAAATCGTCAAGAGGAGGAGCTGTTATTATTGCATCTTCAATGCCCTTCAACACCAACTCAGTGCTTGATCAACTGATGTACTGACTGATAGTCCCTAACCTGCATTTCAGGCTGATTTACATTCTGATTTAGGAAATTCGATGATTTTAAACACTGAAAAAATGGCTTTAAATTGATTTTACAATGTTAACAATCTGGTGGCCAAATGACTTAGAAACTGATTCCTATAGATTTGATTTAGACTGAATGTGTGAAAAAAAAATCTGCCAGGTCATATAAAGATAAGGCAAGACCGTCAGAGCAAGAGATCACAGCCAGCATTTCCTCTGGGCTCCTCAGAGAGCCTTTATTCACAGAGATATAAACTGACTTAAGGGTTGACTGCCTCATTACAGTACATAGAAAATGCTTCTTTTGATAGCCAGGTTCTGTGCACATTTTGATAAGGGTAAATAGACACAAAAAAAGTTTATTCAAAAATACTACTTGAACACCTACTGTGTGTCTGAAGCTAATAGATACTGAGATGTTTTATTTCAGGAACTTGACAGCTCTTAACATACCTGCAGTCCCCCCCCGCCCCCTTCTCTCTCTCCCTTGCCTGAGTTAGCTCTGTCAATGATCAGCCACGATATATCAGTCGATAACTGTCTGCCTGAATGGAAATCTTCATAGATCAGTCTTGCTCTTGTAGCCATAGCAGCACTACTGACAGACCTTTTTTTTATGCATGGACAGAAGCTGTGCTTGGACTGTTCTCCAAGAAACACACTGGACAAAAATGTGGCATAGAGGTCCCAAATGAATGAGTGTAAGAAAACCTGGAAAATGAACTTGGTGTGGCACCTAGAGAGTGGAGTTCTGGGTTATAGACCCAGTTTACTTAGTAGTGCTTTAACAAACATACCATCATGCTTAGGTCTCACTGTAATCATTGATTTTGTGTTGTTCATAGAGTTTGCTAACTGGCCTACATAATTCCTTTCCTTCCTTGTCACTTTTATTTGAGACTACAATGTGCACAATTAAAAACTTTATTTCTCAGCCATCCTTTAAACTAGGCGTGGTCCATGTGACATATTTCTGGACAATGTGATGTAAGGAGAAGTCATTTAAGGATGTTTATTAGAAAATCAGCCGGAGCTTTGTCCCAAATGGCATGATGAGGCCACCAAAAAGAGCCTTAGCCCATCTTCCTCTTGGATTCTCTTTAAAGAAAATCAAATCTCCATTTGTCTAAATGGCTGTAAGTAAGGCGGTTATATGCAAGTGAATCTACTCCTAACCAACACCGATTTGTAGGTGAGTTAACACCTACCCAAACTTCTTTTATGGGGATCTAAGAATTCTTGTTTTATAGTTAGACCATGAAATTTACAGGCTTAAATGTATATAATGCTTATCTTTAATTTTAAAGATACATTGGTCCACCTATTCTGGGAGTTACTATGAACTATTAATTGTTATTGCACTGGAGTTATTATTCCAAATAAAAACCGATTTATTCTCCAAAGTTCTCTCTTCTAGGTCTCTAGTCAGGAAAGATCCTGTAACCAAACAAGTAGAAAGTGTTCTGAGAGCAATCTCCCCTCCGGGTATCTACCCCAAACTCAAAAATATTTATTCACAAAGACATGCATTGTTCATTGCAACATTATTCACAGTGGCCTTGGCCACAACCAAAGTCTCCTTCCATGGAGGATTGGTTAAAAATGATATGGTACCTATATATCGTGGAATACTACTCAGCCATAAGAAAAGATGAAATACTACCATTTGCAACAACATAGAGGGACCTTGAGATTATTATGCTAAGCAAAATAAATGAGTCAGAAAAAACGAAGCACCATATGATTTCACTCATATGGGGAATATAAAACTGAAACTCATAGACATAGACATTAGTATGGTGGCCACCAGTGGGAAGGGGGTGGGGAGTAGCAAAGAGTAAAGGGAGCCAAACATGTGGTGAGAGAAGAAGATTCGACTTTGGGTGGTGGATACATAACGTCCATTGCAGATCATGTGTCCTGGAGATGTACACTTGAAACCTAGATGGTCCTATTAACCAATGTCAGTCACCCCAAGTAACTTAATAAAATAATTACTAACCCAATATACATGATCACTGAATTAAGTCTAATGATTCTTAACATCAATTGTTAATTTCCATATTCTGCAAGTCTCCTTGACCAAACAGGATACTTGTTCTCTTATTCCCTTGACAAAAATGTAATATTAGGATATTAGTTAAGGTAATTAAAATAATTCTTTAAATAGAGCACTTCTCTTCTGAAATGAGGACTCTTGCTCTCTTTGTAGCCATAAGGGGAGGGGAAAGTCTACGTGGGGCTATAGCTAAATTTGTCTTGTCTTTGCTAATGGTCACTTTTATGAAATAATAGGTACACTATATAGGCCAGAGTATTGCTTTAAATAGTACCAAGGTCTGTATGTGTAAGAAGATGTGCTAAATTGTATTAGGTTAAGTAAACACTTTAAGTGTGATAAAGACTGAAAACACAATTTCCAAACTTTGCTTGGAGATGTCATGTTTTATCTCATTCATAGGTTTAGGTATTTTACAAGGTATTCTTATCATTACTCACTCATTTGATCCTCATCATAATTAGGTTACTTCCTAGCAGTACCTATCTCTTACCTGCTTTAACCAAGGTAACCTTCTCTCTCCATGAACCTGTCCATGATTAATATTATCTTCTTAGTTTTGTTCATGCTATTTTTTTCTGCCATATATAGCATCTTCTCTTCATTACTGGTCATTGAAATTCTATCCATTGGACAGCTAAGAGTCAGCTCAAGTCTCATCTTTGCCAAGAATCTATCTCTGAAAATTCCAAATGCAATGATTTCTTTCTGATTCCTAAATTCTATTACATCTAATTAGTAATTCATTTTAATATACAACCATGGGCTGTTTTGCTCTAGAACAAAATGACTTTCTCAAGATATGGTGAATCTCTTTGGTTAGATTGAAAATTATTCAAGGTCAGAGAATGAATTTTATGTTACTTTTATACACTGCAGAACATTTGGCAAAGTGATAGATGACCAGGGATGTCCACTAACTTCTTATTGAATTAAATCAACTGTAATTCTTCTTTAAAATATGATTTCAGTGATTTTTTTTTTAGGGAGAGAGGAGGGAGATGAATAGAGAGATAGAAATATCGATGAGAAACATTGATTGGCTGCCTCCTGTATACCCCCCACTAGGGATTGAGCCAGTTCTATTCCTGGGTATGTGCCCTGACCAGGCATCAAATCAGTGACCTCTTGGTTCATGGATCAATGCTCAACCACTGAGCCACATCAGCTGGGATACTATCATTCTTGATTCTAAATGGGTTCAGAAAATGTATGTATCTTTTAAACACTTATTTTTTGTTATAAAAATAATATACTTAAAGCATCCTATCATCTGTGTCAAGAAGTTATATACTTGTAAAAATTAATTTCTAATTACTGTTGATATACCATATTATATTAGTTTCAGTTGTACAACATAGTGAATAAACATTTACTTACCTTATGAAATGATCATACAAGTACATCTGGTACCCATATGACACCATATACACTAGTAGTTACTAAAAAATTATTGACTATGTTCCCTATGCCGTACTTTACATCCCCATGATTATTTTTATAACTGGTAATTTGTGCTTCTTAATCCCTTTTACCTTTTTTTTTTTTACCACAACCTCCAGCTTCCCTCCCATCTGGCAACTATTAATTTGTTCTCTGTATCTATGAGTTTGTTTTGTTATGTTTGTTCATTTATTTTGTGTTTTAGATTCCACATATAAATGAAATCATATGGCATTTGTCTTTCTCTGACCTATTTCACTTAGAATAATATCCTCTAGGTCCATCCATAAAGTTGCAAATGGTAATATTTCATTTTTTTATGGATGAGTAATATTCCAGTGTATACATAGTAGGAGCAAAAGTAGGTTTGCAGTTGTAATACAAATAAATAATCTAATCTAATAAAAGAGTAATATGCAAATTAACCCCACGCTGTTATACCTAAGCCACGCCCACCACCAAGCCATGCCCACGAGCCAATCAGAGCAACAATATGCAAATTAACCCAGCAAAGATGGCCACTGGCAGTCATGGAGCTAGAGCAAACAGGAGGCCAGCAATGGAGGAAACTGCCTGCTTAGGCCAGCTGTGGCCTCCGCTCAAGGCAACAGTTTCAATTATAGAAGATAAATAACCCTCAGAAACCTGCTTCCAGCCAGTGGCCTCGCTGGGACTTTGGGTCAATGGGAGCTGTGGCCAGCCTGCAAACAGCCCTAAGCCTCTCATTCTGGCTGGCTAGGCACCCCAGTAGGGACCTGAACCCTGAAGGGGCTGTGGGCAGCCTGAAAACATCCCTCAGCCCCTCACCCAGGCTGGCCACATCCCCATGGAGTGAGGGTTCCCACTGGGGGGCTTGGCCAGCCTGCAAACAACCATCAGCCCCTCACTCAGGCTGGCCAGGCACACCAGCAGGTAGATGTCCCTTGAGGGGCCCCAGACTGGAGAGTGCACAAGCCGGGCTGAGGAACTCCCCCTCCGAATGCACAAATTTTTGTGCACCGGGCCCCTAGTACATAAATAGTGACACAAGAATAAGCTCTGTTTTGCATGCTCAGCAGAGATTAGCTTGCTGTTATAGCAGGATAAGCTATTGTCCGAAACATATATTTTAGTTAATGTTCCAAAAGATGACTGAAAAATTTTGATTATGACTCCTTTCCACTATATTATAATTTACAAACTATGTCAGAATAATATATGTATCTCAATTGGGACAATATTGGACAACTATTATTTCTTTTGGCAACATTTCATGAAAGAAAATAGAAAATGATTTGTACAGAGTTGAAACTGGGGGAAAATTCAAAGAAAAAATGGATAGAAATAAAATACTTTGTGTTTGTATGTGCATGTATTGAATATTCTAAAAGTCATTGGGTATTTTGTTGGGGAAACTTCTTTCTAAATGAAAGAAAATGGAAGCATTATGCAATAATAAGGGAAACATACATGAAAGCTTGCAAACATACCTGTGTTTGTGGAAAGCAACTCTAGGCTCAGATGGAAGAGCATTTTGACTTTCTATGGAGCTATAAGCTATGTGACTCCCCAACGCCAACCAAATGAATAAATAATGAATGAAAAAACAAAACCCCAGTGAAGCAGCTGACAAAAACACCTGGATATTGAATCAGCAGTTTGTCATTGTTCGCTTGCTTGGCATTATACGGGATCCTTACCCAGTGTTCCTTCTCTGCTTCCTGATTCCTATTTAGATTTTTGAATATACCCCTCAATCATGATCTCATTTCTAACACCTCTCCTTTCCCTCTTCAATTACAATGCACTCGTTTAGAAGTCTCGCTTTTGGTCTGAACACATTTCATGGTGCTAACTACTACACCCAGCTAAATTTATCTATTGATGGTTCTACCTTTTGTGTAAGCCGATAAGGTCCTCCCTGTCTGGGGCAGGCACTTGTCTTTGTCATTTTTTGTGTCCAAATTATTTGGCACATTACTGGTGCTTAATAAATGTTTGTGGCACTGAATTGGTCATAATCTGTGTCTGGTTTTAAAGATATTTAAAAATCTTTTGCAGTAATTATTATAAACAGTCTTTATTCAGGATAAGATTTTGGATACAGGTATAGCAGTTTGCCTCATTTCACACAGAAGGACACTTGTTGAATGTTACTCAGTGATTCCGCGGCAGAGGTGCTGATATATATCAATGATGTCCATTGCAAAATCAGCATATTATTCATTAATTTGACTGGTTCAGCATCATAAATGTCTATAGGGAATGGAATATAAAATTAAAGAATTTGATCTAAATTGCTATTTGGTAGAGTACAAACGGGTCCATAAAGCACTCATGCTGCCTAAGAGATGATGATTTTTCTAATCACCTTGATGTCTAACCTAAAGGAGATGAATATGGTGTATTTTGTAGAATGCCCATTTTTAATTAATTCCCATCTAGAAAAAATAGGTGGTTATCAAGCTCCATTGATAAAGGATGGTCAAGGCATTTGCCTCTTGGTACCTACAGAGCTGAAAAAGACATAGGGTAGAAAATTATTCAACAGAATTTTCCAAGCTGCTCTTGCCAGGTGCATTTGATGGTTTTACCTAGAAATCTGTGATGATATTGTGCAGTGAGGGTGGGTCTAGCTTCATATTACCCATAAGCAGAAAGTGGCTTCTCTTGAGATGCCCCATCCCAGTCTAGAATGAAGCAGGCTAAAACACAGAGACAGGGTACTGCATGAGAAAGAGGAATTAAAAAGGAAGCTGAACAGACACTCATCCCCTAGCACTTAGCATGAAGTTGGAGAATTTTATTAGGCCAGTTATATTTTTTTTAAATGGAATTTAGCAACAGATTCTCATTGTATGATTTTCAGAGCAGTTGTATATTTTATACATATTTTAATGCATAGAAAAGAGCATACAGTCTCATGGCAGAGTTTACATGCCATCATTTTTGTAATTCTACATAAAGTTCAAAATTTTTAAATATTTTTGTTTTATTTACTAGTATTTCAGAGAAGAGGGAGAGATAGAAACATCAATGACGAGAGTCATTAACTGGCTGCCTCCTGCATGCCCCCTACTGGGGACAGAGCCCACAACCCTGGCATGTGCCCCTGACCAGAACTGAACCTTGGACCCTTCAGTCTCAAGTTGATGCTCTATCCATTGAACCAAACCAGCTAGGGCAAAAGTTCAAAAAATTTAAAGTCCATTATATATATATATATATATATATATATATATATATATATATATATATATATATATATATATTGAGAGAGAGAGAGAGAGAGAGAGAGAGAGAGAGAGAGAGAGAGAGAAACAGAGAGATAACAGAGATAGAAATAGAGGTGATAGGGTTGTTTTGAAACCTAATACTTATTACAATAAAAGTTTTAATACTCAAAGTGGACCCAGCTAGATAAGTAACACTATTTGATATTGATTAGTAGCACATTCCGCAGAGCCAGACAGCTTGAATTTAAATTCCATGTATTTCACTTCCTAGCTCTGTGTTATGGGCAGATTGCTTTTTGAGCCTCTCCATGTGTTTCCTCATCTGTAAAATGAGATAACAATGGGACCTACTTCATAGAATTGGGATGCGTTTTAGAGAAGGTAACACATGTATTTAGTACTCAGTAAGGACTATATTGACTGGAAAAGCTCAATGCTGGCAATTGTAGGATGTGTGCCATGGAGAACCTTCCAAATCATTTGACTTTGAATGCTGCCTTCTGAATGCAGCTTGGTTACTGCTATCTTTAACACCACAGTTGAGCCAGCTTGGGGGTGAGGGGTGGAGGGAGGTGGTATTCTCTTTTCAGCTTTCTTTGCTGCAGGGCCTCAGGGCTGCCAAGGGCTGAAGCACTACAGCGGGGCCAGCTCCCACATGATGGCATGATTTCTTGTTTTCTCCCGCTCCCTGGCATTCCCGTTGAGGGGAAAGATGACTACCAGGAAGCTTTTCATTTTCTTCTCAATGCTTTCTGTGTCTCTGAAGTTTCATGAAATAAATATACATTGCTCCTGAGAAAGAAAAAAACAGTCCTGATAGCTGAATTCTGTCAGGTAGGCATTGGTCTTGCCAAAAGCTGGGCTGGCACTCACAGCTGGGCTCAACACTGTACTATTGACCCCAGTCTGGCAGAACAGCATCAGACAAGACCACGCTGTGACTGGGATGGAATCAGCTCTAAGACCACTCCATGGTTATGACTGGGTGAAACAAAAACAAAAACACCATCTAAAGCATAAAATGGACCAAATATCCTCTTATCTCAGAAGGAAGGTGGATGAAGGAGATCAAGGAAAGAACTTGTATGCATGACCCACGGACACAGACAATAGGATGGTGAAGGCTTGGGGTGGGCGGGGGCAGGCTAGAAGAGGCCAATGGCGGAAAAGGGAATGTCATGTAATACTTTCAATAATAAAATTTTTTTAAAGGAATAGTAGAAGTGATTCCTGCTTCTTTGCAATCACAGTGTAGTCTTGGTCTGGTCTTTTCACTTTTCACATATAAAAATACTAAGATAATTGATCATAGAATCATACCCCCTTCTTGACAGTAACCAATCATGCTGCCTTGAGTCCTCTTCCAAATCACCTAACACTTGCAAAAATCATATAGTATGTCCGTTATAATATCTACTTCCGGAAATGCTCCCGCAGTCACCCAAAAAGTATGTTCTTCCTCATTGTAACAAGTCAACAAACTGAAATTTACTCAATTACAATAGTGTTCTTTGTGGTCTTTGGCTTGAGGGCATTTGCATTTTAGTATATATGTATTTTGAAAAAAAATTAAATAAAACTTTTATTGTTACTGTTGACTTTAAAAAATACATTTTTATTGATTTCAGAGAGAAAGGGAGAGGGAGAGAGAGAGAAATATCAATGAAAATCATTGATCAGCTACCTCCTACATGCCCCCTACTGGGATTGAGCCCACAATCTGGGTATGTGTCCTGACCAGGAATTGAACCCTGACCTCCTGGTTCATAAGTCAATGCTCAACTACTGAGCCATGCCAGCCAGGCTATTGTTGACTTTTTAATTTGATTTCTTTGAGTATAGATGATAGAAAAGTAGTATTGAGTGAGAGTTAATTCCTGGAGGATTTGACTTTCCAGATCACATCACTAGTAAAAGGTTGGCTTCCGAGTAGAAGTAATATTTTAGTTGCATCCTCACTGAAAAGAGAATGATGGGCATATGAGAAGTGAAAAACGTTTTGAGAGAAAATAATATAGATACGTATTAATACAGGAGAAAGAAGGAGCCAAGTAGAACTAAAAAGCCATTGCTTTCAGCAGAGAAGAGCAATAAATGGAAGAATGGGTTATTGGTCAGAAAATCTTACAATTGTCAAAATAAGTGGCTTGGTAATTTATAAACTAAATGCAAACATATGCATACAAATCAAGAGATTATATAAAAAAGATAAAAATAAATACAAGAACTTACGGAAATAAAAATTAATATTATCCTAATGTTTATTGAGGTAAGACATAAATAACAAAAAGTTAGAACAACTAATTATTCATTTGAAAAAAAGTTTCTGAATGTTTTAGGAAATATGGCAAAATGCCATCCTTTTGAAGTTAATAACTCCCATTTATGCCACTCTAAAACCACATCACAGCTATGTTTTAATTTAGCAGTTCATTAATTACAAGGTTCAGGGCTCTTCAATCTTATAAAGAGCAAAAGTGGTGATGACTTAGGATTTGTGCAACACCAAGATCTTGAGAATACTTAAAAAGTGTCTGATTCAATCATTCAGTAAAATGTTTGAAATGGAAGGAAGGTTGGCATGATTAAATTATGCACAGTTTGGTTTCTAATAAATACTGTTCAAAAGAAATCTTCAAATTTGTAGCACAAATGTTTGATAAAAGCATAATGTTTCAAAGGGCAAGTTTTCTGGGAGCATCCTTGAGTGTTTTTGCTGACTATCTTAGAAATGAAGATGAAATAAAAACATCCCATGGGCTGGAATTCTCTCTGAACAGGATAGCCTGAAGCCTGTGGAGATTTAATTAACCAGAGAGCAGAAATTGAATCATCTGAGTCATTAACTTCATCAACCAGAACTTCCTTTTTGATTCAACTTTTATTGGTTGATTAACTTTATTGAATAAGATCATTCTAAATTGCATTAGATTTGTATTTCTCTTCTGTATTGTATCAAATCCAAGGGAAGGGAAGGGAAGGGAAGGGAAGGGAAGGGAAGGGAAGGGAAGGAGGGAGGGAGGGAGGGAGGGGAAGAAAAACATACTTGCATGTGTAGCAATTAAAAGAATGTGCTTTGAAGTAACACATTTTGGTTCCAGTTCTGACTTCATCAACTGTGTAATATGTGAGGTATAGAGAATTAGTTAAAACCCTATGTGCCTCACTTTTCTAGACTGGAAAATGGGGATAAAAATAATACCTCTTTTGGGGGATTAAGGGAAGGTTCAATGAGATAATAGTTATAGTGTGCCCTGAGCAGTGCCTGGGACACAGGAAATATTCAATGAATTAGCTATTATCATTTATTGAATAATATGTTTCCGAGTTATCATTTTATCATGCACCAATAATCAGGAGGCAACATTGCATATTGGTTAAACATGGAGTGCCATGGGTTTATGCTTCACTAATACCATCTACTAGATTTGTTATCTTGCGCAAACTAACAACTCCATGGCCAGATTTGACAACCTGTAAAATTTGAAAATCTGCTTCACAGGATTTCTATGCTAAAGGTAACTAGATATGAATCCCATAGTATAAATATCTGATGCATAATTAGAGCTCGCTCAATTACTGAAAACTATTACTGAATACTATTATATAGTTGTAGAGTGTGGGAGTTTGGATTGAATGTGTACCAAACCTGGAGTCAAGTTTAAAAGTTTTCTTCTCTGATTACTATTTTGTATTTTGCCCTTTTTTGTCCTTACATGTCAATTGTGGGAAATGCTGATTAAGAAAGGGTTTTAGTTAACTGGATTCAACTAATTGCAGCGTTCTTACCTGTGTGTTCTGATTCTGAATAAGCTAATAGGATCACTCACATTCAGCAGCAGAGAAGCTGAAAGAGAGCTCTGCAGCCACTGACTTCTGTATTCTGCAACTCACAGAGCAAACCAGAGTCACTCCCAGGAGAGCACAGCAGTGATGCTGGGCAGCTGGCTGAGCTCCCTCAGCAAGGAGACCTCCATGAGGCCATTCTTAAAGTCACTTAACTGGTATCATTTGAATACAGCCCTGATGAGTACAGACTTCCTTTGTGATTGAAAAGGTTCTTTATCAATGTACTTTTCTGTAATCTGTCCCCTTTCAGCAGCCCACAGCCTAGTTTAGCCTTATGTAAGGTGACCAGACATCCCGCTTTTGGCAGGACAGTCCTGATTTGTAACAATTTGTCCTGCATCCTGCGGTGTTTTTAAAAAAAGTACCGATTTTTGGAAAGAATGCACGACAAACTAGGGAACGGCGGGAGAATGGGAAGGGAATATACGGTTTTTGGTGGCCAAGCGGTCAATGGTGTCCCGCTTTACCAATGTTAAAATCTGGTCACCTTAGCCTTATGGCAACACATATTTCTAGAGGGGAGTTATCTCAGAAAATTATAGGTGTTAATTCTCAAAGGCAAAAGATGGAGGACAGTGGGTGGCTCAGATAGCATCCCGGAAGAGGGGCAGAGGGGTCCGGAGCACCAGCTCTCATAGTCACACTTCTGTGTTTCAGTCTTGAAGTTGTCTATTGAAATAACAGCTAATCATGATGACATGTCAAGCCACCAAACACAGCTTCAGTGAATGGAAATTGTAGGAAACTCATTACCCTCTTGTGTAACGAGTTAAACGTATTTCCTCTTTTCATCTTAATAATCCTCATGGACTTTGTCCTGCCCATTTCCATTAGTCAAATTTTAATCAAGAAACAGCACAACATCACTAATCATCAGGAAAATGCAAACCAGAACCAGAATGAGAAAGCACCTCACACATATTAAAATGGCTATTAATATGTGGAAACAGCCCAAGTGCCCATCAGCAGATAAGTGGATAAAAAAGCTGTGATATATTTACACTGCTGTGAAAAAAGGTGGGAGTCTTACCTTTGGCGACAGCATGGATGAACCTGGAGAATATTATACTAAGCAAAATAAGCCAGACAGAGAAAGACAAATATTACATGATCTCACTTATGTGTGGAATCTAATGAATAAGATAAATTAATGAAAAAAATAGGTCCAGTGGCATGGATGCCTGGAACAGACTGACAGATCTCAGAGGAAAGTGGGGTGGGGAAGACGAGAAGAGATTAACCAAACAGATACAAATATATACATAGCCCATGCACACACCCAACAGTGTGGTGAAGGCCTGGGGTAGGAGGGGGCTAGGTGGAGGGAAGTAAAGTGGGAGGAGGGGCTGGAGGACATCTGTAAGACTGACAACAATGAATTTTGAAAATGATAAAAGATAACAAGTGTTGATGAGGATGTGGAGGAAAAAGGACCCTGAGCACTGTTGTTAATAATATAAATTGATGCAGCCACTATGGAAAACAGTAGAGAGGTTTTTTAAAAAAAAAAAAATCTAAAAATACAACTACCATATGATCCAGCATTTTCACTACTGGGTATTTTTTCTTAAGGAAACTAAGATGCTAACTTGAAAAGATATCACTGCAGCATTATTTATAATAACCAAGACCTGGAAATAACCTAAGTACTAGTGATAGATGATGGGTGAATACAAATAATTATATAGCCACAAAAATAAATGAAGGAGAGCCTGCCATTTGTGACAACATGAAAGGCCTTGAGAGAATTATATTAAATGAAATAGATGAGACAAAGAAAGATAAATAGTGTAAGACCTCACTGATAAGTGGAATCTAAAAGCAAAATAAAAACCAAACTAATGGATGCAGAGAATATAGGTTGGTGGATGCCAGATGTGGGGATCGAAGAATGAGAGAAATGGGTAAAGGTGATCAAAATATACACCCTAAGAATCCTATATAATAAAAGAGTAATATGCAAATTGACCATAACAGCAGAATGATTGGGAATGACTGGTCACTATGACACACTCTGACCACCAGGGGGCAGATGCTCAATGCAGGAGCTGCCCCTGGTGGTCAGTACTCTCCCACAGGGGGAACTCTGCTCAGCCACAAGCTAGTCTGATAGCTGCCAGCACAACAGCAGTAGTGGGAACCTCTCCCAGCTCCTCAGCAGCACTAAGGATGTCTGACTGCAGCTTAGGCCTGCTTCCTGCTGGCAAGTGGACATCCCCAGAGGGCTCCCTGGATGCCAGAGGGATGTCTGACTGGAAGCTTAGGCCCATTCCCTGGGGAGCGGGTGTAAGCCAGCAGGTGGACATCCCCCAAGGAGTCCCAGACTGCGAGAGGGCACAGACCAGGCTGAGGCTCTCCCCCTCCCCCCGCCAAGTGCACAAGGTTTTGTGCACTGGGCCTCTAGTTATAACATAAGTAAGTCCTGGTGATGTTTGGCCAGGAGCAGATGAAGATACCATGAGAGAGAGAGAGGGCTAGAGAGACAGAAACATCAATAAGAGAGGAACATCATTGATTGGCTGCCTCTTACATGGCCCCTACCAGGGATGGAGCCTGCAACCAAAGTACGTGCCCTGGACCAGAATCAAACCTGGGGCCTTTCAATCCGCAGGCTGACATTCTCTCCACAGAGCCAAACCAGCTAGGGTGACAGTCTCTTCTAATTTGATGGTTGGGGTGATTTCTATGACAGATGTGGTCATGTCAGTATTTCACAAAGCCTGTCCTCACCAACTGTGGATGACCTCAAAGGAAACACCCATTTCTTTCTCATGAGGCAAAGTATCCTATGAATATTTTCTGGATAGATTTATAAAATATGCAAATAAACTAATACAGTACATGGAAAAAAACAATAAACAAACAAACAAACAAAAAACAGATTTTCTATACTAGCCCTCCCAGCCACTGTAGACTAATGCTAAGAAAAAATGTTACTGTGTGGAAATCTGCAAGTGAAAATTATTTTAGTATGCAACTTAAGGAGTTAGTCTTCCATGAAAATGGAAATACTCTTGGGAAGATCCACCTTGTAAGCGTAGTGATTTAGTCCTTTGGATAAATGAGTTTTTTCATATCCTTTCCTAAAATGAATGTATGTTGACAAAGTAGGCTGGGCACAAAGGAAGGACCCACTAATGAGGACTTACACAAAGGGGATCCTAAGGGATATCATTGCATATGAACTCCTGGAAGTATATGTAGTATTCCCCCCCCCCCCCCCCCCCATTATTTAATACTTAGAAAGTGGAAATGCAGAAGAGCAGGGACATGTGGCGTTAACAGAGTCCCTTTGGTAGTCAGGACAAGATCCCATATCTTCAGCTTCTTAACTCTATGAATAGACTGATCTGAGGGCAGCAGCTAAATCATGCTTTGATGATTATATCACCATTTCTTAAGGCAGTACTTAGAACTCAGTAAACATTTACTGTAAAACTGAGGAATGGATGTGTGCCTCTGAGTTTCCAAGATTTCTGGTGTTCTAGTATTTTTTTTTGAGGGGGGAGGACACCTTGTTCCCTACTTCTCCTATTTCCATGAAGAGGGGCTTCTGCTCCATTGTCATTTTGATAGTGCTAGGCTATCTTCCAGTCCTTGTTCGTTCTCTTTAACCACTCTTCCAAACACTGGTGCCGACAGCCTGAAAACACTTGTGACAATTTTTCAACGGATGGGGTATATTCCCCTAAAACAATTAGTGGAAACCCCTTTCTCTCTCCAACAGCGCCTGTGTAACAGGGGAGTGAGAAGGGTCAGAACCTGCCCTCGGCTTTCTCATCCCCTGCAGGAAGCACTCCTGTCTGGGCTCCCATATCTTAACATTGGTCTCTGGCATATTCTTCTGACAGCGATCGGATTTGTAAGGCAAAGAGTCTTTTATGCAGTTGTCAGCTAAGGAAATCTTAGCGGGGTTGCCTTAAAGAACTACTTAACTCTCCCTACAGCAGGGGGAAATCTAGATTTGGGGTTTGTTAGATGGAGATCTCTACCTTGGCCTCTGGTCCCATTTAAGGTCGTCATTCCACCTTTATGAGAGACTTTGGGAAATGCTATGCCTCTATTTATATTTACAGGGGTGGGGGCCCTTTTTCTGCCGAGGGCCATTTGTGTATTGATAACATCATTCACTTAATATAATTCGCTTAATCTAAATGTATGTGGCTATGAAGAAATCTCCTATATTTACTAAATTTCGAGTCTTACCTGCGGTTGCCTTAGCAGGGCCAGACCAAATGGTTTTGCAGGACTTATAAAGCCCACGGGCCGGATGTTCCCGCCCCTGATTATAAGGATGACAATTTGACTCTCATTTAGCTTCTTGGATGAGTATTCTCCACTGCATAGAACCGAACAAGGTTGATTGATTGAATGACTGATTTCCAGAATTCCCTGTGAGGTAGGTGATCAGTGAAGGAGCAACTCTAATTTCACAGTCTGATAGTAGACACAGAGCAGGCAAGCCATAAACACAGCTTATTCCTTTGGCTGAATGAGTTTTTTCCTTCCCAAACCACATTTTACATTTTTAAACTGCATTTTGCATTATCATAACCCTGTGTCTACAATTTTAGGAAACTTCCAGAATCTTTTTTGGCTAATAACAATTTTTAAATATCTGCTTAATGAGTATCATTTCCATGATTAGACATGGCCCTATGCACAGTAATTAGGAAGACGATTTTTAAAACCTTATAAACATATATTGTGTCTAAGGAATTTTACTCTTTGGACAAGAGTGGAAGCATGGGGTCAGCAGAAGAAAGTCTCGTGGGCCGTGCCAGAGATTGGGGTTAAGTTTCGTGTGCACGTGCTACCATCAAATGTCTTCTCAAGGGCTCTTTTAAACAGAGTAAATCCAACGGCCTGAGCTAAGTAGCAATGCATTTATCAGCTTGCTTGTGGTAACACTAGATGGGAGGACACTGGTGTCTGTTACCTCCCAACCTAATGTAAACATCCTTCCAGTTAAAGACAAAGTCACTTCAGAAAGACATACATCCCTTGCAAGAGGAGAGAGGCCATGCCCCGGGCTGGGGGGGGGGGGGGTGGAATAAAGAGGGATGCCGACAAGGGAAAGAAAGAAGGGAAGAGAAACAGGTTTGCTTTTTAGGTCCCTAGTGGTGTTGGGGCCATTGGATGTCAGATTCTCCCTATTTCTCCAATCAGAAAGGATGTCACTCTTTTTCTGAGAAAGCAATCCAGTGAAGACCTGTGTGAATAAATGCAAAGTTTTTTGCCTTAGATTCCTCCTCCAGGGAGAAGACTAGAAGTATGCATAAGTGGAAGTGATGCTGTTGTAATAACCTGGTTATTATTTAACAGGAAAGGAGGAAAGGGAGACTACCAGGATAAATATAGGCATGCCATTTACACAGCTTTGCCAGGAAACTGCATTTAACACGTCCAAGTCTCTTTCTAGCTGATCGATGGGGGAAGGGATTGGACAAACACAATTTAGACACATGTCCAGTAAGGTCTGAGTGATGTACGAAGGTACCTGTCTACCAGTCATACTTGGGAACAAATTAGTGGACAGGATGGGTGTGGCCACTGCAAGTGCTCCAAACCTGGATATATGAACTTCCAACAAAGGGAGTTTTCCCTCTCTCTCTCTCTCTCTCTCTCTCTCTCTCTCTCTCTCTCTCTCTCTCTCCTTCCCCAGGGCTTAGGGTTCCTGTGACTCCTGTGCAGGGGGCTGCTCTCCCCTGTGCCCACATGTGCCCACATGGCACATGGCCATGTTGGACCTCACACATGGACTAATGGACTTGAATTAGCTTGGATGCTGAGCCACACCCGTCTGCAACAGGTACCAGAAACACTGGGCACTGCCTGGATTCTGGCTGTGCTGGAACCCCAGCTGCACCTTTTCAAGGACTGGCTTAAGGGACAGGGGTCTTTGGAACTTGAGAAATGTAATTTCACAGAAATGAAGCCTTTTTCCACATCCCATCTTCCTGAAAAATTGTTTTGTTCAGCAGCGCCCGTAGAACCTCCACCTAGCTGCCACAGGCGACAGGGGAGTCTGATTCTTCGCTAACAGAAGAGTATTTGCTCCTGCAGAGTCAAAGATAAAATACTAAAGCAGAGCATCAAAGTACATAAGGTCTATGTGGGCCTTTCCCCTTCATAGCAGGGCTATAAAATAATACCATATATGCCACAAGCCCTGGGACTCTCACAAGAATTTCTCCCATATAATATGCACCTAGTTAAATACTTTTTATTTCTCCTCTATTATTCTTGTCGTTCCATGTATTTTGTTAACTCCACAAAGTAATATTCTATATGTCTTTGCTTCCAAACACCTGAGCTTTCACTGAAGTAGGATTATTATAGATGCTTAAGAAATGCTTTTGACAAATTTAATAAACTATTTCCCCTGACTGCCACCAAATAGGATGGTATTTGTGAAATGGCTGTGGAAACAGTAATACTCTATTGTGCTTCATAACATAACATGGGCTTAATATGGTACAGATGTTATAGATTTCTGTGTTTGAATTCATTTTATTGGCTATAGAAGGTGAGTCTGGAGAGCAAACATTTTCTGAAATAACTTTGCATGTTGTCCTAATGGGGTTTTCAAATTAAATAGAAAAAAAAGATATGAAAAGTGAACCCCTTCCCTTTTGTTTTTTAAAAGCTTTATTGAGATATGTGCTGTATAGTCACCTATTTAAAGTGTATAATTCAATAATTCTTGGTATATTAGAGTTGTATAACCATCACCCTCCTCCAAAAAGCTCATACTCATTAGCAGTCACTCCTTATTTGCCCATATCCATCCCATGATCCGCCAGCCCTAACTAACCATAATCTACTTTCTGTCTCTATAGATTTGTCAATTTCCTGGACATTACATATAAATGGAGCCATACAAGATGTAGTCTTTTGAAATTGGCTTGTTTCACTTTACAAAAACTTTGCATGGTACATATTGTAGCATGTATCAGTACTTCATTTGTTTCTGTGGCCAAATATTATTCCATTGTATGAATATACCACATCTTATTTGGATAGTTTTTACTTTTTGGCTGTCATGAATAATGCTGCTATGAACATTTGCATACAAGTTTTTTGTGTGGACATATGTTTTCATTTCTTTTGGGTATACACCTATGAGTAGAACCATTGAGTCATACAATAACTCTACATTTAATATTTTTAGGAATTGTCGTATTGTTTTCTAAAGCACTGTCTCATTTTACACTTCTAGCAATGTATGAAAGGTTCTAATTCTCCACAATCTCATCAACACTTGTTATTGTCCAACTTTTAAATTTTAGCCATCTTAAGAGATATGATGCACTCACTGAAGTTTTGATTTGCATGTATCTATTGACTAATGATGTTGCTCATATTTCACACCCCCTGGCATTTATTTATCTTAAATAAATATATATTCAATTTTTTGCTCACTTTTTAATTGAATTATTTGTCTTTTTGTTATTAGATTGCAACATTTCTGTAAATATTCTGGATGTAGAATATCAGATATATGATTTTATCAGATATATGATTTGCTAATATTTTCTCTCTATCAGTTGTCTGTTCTCTTGATGGTATCATTTGAAACACAAAAGTCTTTAATTTTGAGAAAACTCTATTAACCCATGTTTTTTTGTTGTTGTTGCTTTTGCATTCGATATCATGTTTAAGGAAGCTTTGCTTAACCAGGGTCATTAGGAGTTACTCCTATATTCTCTCTGAAGAGATTTCTCATTTTAGCTCTTTCATTTAGGTCTATCATTCATTTTAAGTTAAATTTTATTTAGGGTGTGAGAAAGAAGTCCGATTTCATTCTTCTCCAGTGGATATTCAATTGTCCCAGTATCATTGATTGAAAAGACTATTCTTGTCCCATTGGATTATCTAGGCACCTTTGTCAAAAACCAATTGACCATAAATAAGAATTTATTTCCAAAGTCTCAATTCTATTTGACTGATTTCTCTGTCTCTCCTTGTATAAGTGCCACTGAGCCTCCATTGCTGTAGCTTTATTGTAAGTCTTCTGACCAATGAACATAGAACGTCTTTCTATTTACTTAGGTCTTTTAAAGGTTGTTTTTTTTTTTTTCCCAGTGTTGTGTAGTTTTCAGACAATAATTTTACATTTATTCTGGTACAATCATTCCTTAAGATTTTATATTTTAATGCTATTAATAGAATCATTCTCTTAGTTCTGAATAGTTGATTTTTATATTGATCTTGCATCCTATAACCTTGCTGAACTTGTTTATTAGTTCTTACCATTTTTTTTGTGTGAATCTTGGGATTTTCTATAATAAAATCATATCACCTCCAAATAGAGATATCTTGCTTTATCCTTTCAATATGAATGACTTTTATTTCATTTTGTTGCCTAATTGTCATGGCTGAAAATTCCAGCACAATGTTGAGAAGTGGTGAGGGCACACATCCTTGTTTTTCCTGATCTTAGGGGGAAAGCATTCACCATTAAGTAGGATGTTAGCTTTTTGTTTTTTAGAGCTGCTTTTTATCATGTTAAGAAAGTTCTCCCCTATTCCTAGTTTGCTAAGCATTTTTTATCATAAAAGGGTGTCAAAGTCTGCCAAGTGCTTTTTCTGTATCTATGAGATAATCATGTAGTTTTTCACCTTTAGTCAATTGATATTGGTGTGATACATTATTTTTAGATGTTTAAACCACTTTTGCATTTATAGGATAAACTCCACTTTATCATAGTGTATAATGTTTTTATATGTTGTTGGATATGGTTCCCTAATATTTTATCCAGGATTTTTTTTTTTTGTATTTTTTTTCATAAGACATATTGGTCTATAGTTTTCTTTCCTTATACTGTTTTTATCTAGTTTTGGAATCTGGATAATATTGGCTTCATAGAAGGATTTGGAAAGTGTTCCTTCTCTGTGCTTTCAATTTATTAAATATAAAAACTGTTCCTGCCCTAACCGGTTTGGCTCAGTGGATATAGCGTCAGCATGTGGACTGAAGTGTCCCAGGTTCGATTCCAGTCAAGGGCATGTACCTTGGTTGCAGGCACATCCCCAGTGGGGGGTGTGCAGGAGGCAGCTGATCGATGTTTCTCTCTCATTGATGTTTCTAACTCTCTATTCTTCTCCCTTCCTCTCTGTAAAATCAATTATACACACACACACACACACACACACACACACACTGTTCCTACTTCTCATATCCTGCCAGGTAAACTCCTTCATTTTATTTATAAATTACACGTATCTAAACTTCCTCATCAGTCAGTACTTAGGAAAGTATCTATGTGATTTGAACCAATTTATTCTCATCACCAAACAGTATTTATAATGCTCCCACATGATTTAAACTAATTTAGTTTTCCCGTGAGAGAAGTCAGGTGGGAGATAAAAGACAGATGGTGTGTGTTGCAAAACTGCAGCAGTTAAACACAGGAGAGAAGAAAGGCCTGGGACACTGAACCTCTAAGGAGCTGAGAGCTAGGTTTTTAGACCAAAATAAAATATCAATATTTCACAGATCACTATGATAATGTGATAATGGTGATAATGATGATGATGATGATTATGATACTGTACCCTACCTTTTAGACTCTAGGAAAGAAGTCTTAATGTTTAATCTTCCAAATATTCTTTTTCCCCTCTTTCCCACCAGATATTTTTCCCTCCTTCCCTTATTTCCTCCATTCATCCCTCCTTCCATCTCCCTTCTTCTTTTCCCCATCCATCATTTCTTTTTTTAAAAATATATTTTATTGATTTTTTTACAGAGAGGAAGGGAGAGGGATAGATAATTAGAAACGTTGATGAGAGAGAAACATTGATCAGCTGCCTCCTGCACACTCCCTACTGGGTATGTGCCCACAACCAAGGTACATGCCCTTGACTGGAATCGAACTTGGGACTCTTGATTCCGCAGGCTGACACTCTATCCACTGAACCAAACCGGCTAGGGCATCCTTTCTTTTTTTATAAGTAAATTTTCTACTAGCTTGAGGAAAATGCAGTGGGAATTATTAATTGATACCTTAAAAATAAAATGATCAAGTCAGTAACTAAAATTAAGAGTAAATGTTATTTTCCTAGCTCAACTTGTATTTCTGGTTTATGATTGTGAAAACACTGAAGAACTAAATATTTTAAAAATAAAAACGACAAAAATAGCAACAAGAGAATAACCTGCCAGATTCTGGATGAATTAATACCTTCTGGCTCCCCTCACAACACTAGGCTTTACTGAAGCACTTTATATTTTAAATGCTATAAAATTATAATCCTTTAATACCTACATATCTGATATATATCAATTTTTCTTTAAAATATTTGAGTTCAACAGGCATTTATTCAGTAACTAGTATGTTCGGGGTATTAGGGATTAGAAAGGAAGGGAGGTTCAGAGAGTTTTTATTTTGAGAGGTTTACAGTCTCATTGCGAGAACACATGCATTTAAGAAATACTTAACTAAGAATCCCTAATACTTTAATTCAGGGGACCAGGCATTTGTTGTTGACCTAAGGTGTTCAAGGCACTACATGTCTCTCAGTGTTTGTGAAACTGTACGAGCTGAGGTTAACACACAAATGGGAAAGTTGAAATGAAGGAAACGATGATGGACTCAGAAAGATGATGAGAATATGGATTGCTAAAGAAATGGGAGGTATTGAAAATGATTTCACATGAAGATTAATTAACAATGATATTCAAATATTTAGTATTTGGCCCTTCCATTTCAAACAAAGCAGCCAACTGATTTTCCTGACTCTGGTTTCCTTTTAACCACATATAAATAAATTCAAATTCTAATCTCTCTCTTCTCTTTTGATGGGGTAATTGTTAAAGATATATTACCTTGAGCCACTTTCATATGCTCATAAGTAATCCACGTACACTTATGAATCTTAAAAGAACTCCATGTTGTCCTTTGTTCTAAAGTACAAAGGAAACTTATATTCGCCTAATTGCTTTCCATGTAAAGTTATGAGAATGAACTACCATCCTTAGAGGTGTCTAAGAAAAGTCTTTCTGGCATTTTTTTTTTTTTTTTTTGACCCATGGACTTCGGGTCTGGTCAGCACATTCATGAATACCCAGAGAATTTCAGAGAAAGTTCTCAATGACCTGTTTCTGTGCATGCATTTAATTAGGAAACAAGGTACATCTTTTTGAGTTTTGCAACTTAATTTTCCCCCTTCTAGTTCCATCCCATCAATGGAGCCAGTCAGTTCAGAAGAAAAGAAGTGACTAAAATGCAACTATTAAGGATTTTTTATTGGAGCACAAAGATGAGCACAATTGTACAGACTTTTTCAGTTAAAACCTTGACTAGCTTTCTCGCATACTAAGAGGAAAAGGAAAGCTTACCTGTGATGGAATCTTGGTTCAGGCACAGAAAGGGAGAGGACTTATCTACTTATCGTTTCATCTAAGACATACTTACAGAGTGTGTACTATGTGTTCAGTACTGTTATAGCCAATAGGAACACAGCAGTGATGAAATCAGAGGAGGTCCCTCATAGGACCGACTTTCTAGTGAAGAAGACAAATAATAAATAAGATAAATAAGTAAAATATACAATGTGCTGTGTATTGGTGAATTAGGAATAATTTAAGCAGAAAAGAAAGGTTAGAAATATTTGGGGTGGAAGATTTTAAATCGTGTGGCTAAGAAAGACCTTACCATAAAATTGACTGGAGAGATGTCCAGAAAGAAGTGAAAAAGCTGGCCCTGATCTTCAGAAGAAGAGGAGTCCAGGCAGAGGAAATGCTAAGTGCAAAGGCACTGAGGCAGGAACCTACTTGACATGTTCAAGAAGCTCCCAAGGCCAGTATAGCCGGAGGGGACTGAAAGGGAGGATTAATAGGAGATGAGCTCAGAGAAAAGATAGTGAGAAAGAGAGAGCCTGGTACATCACAGCGAGGACTTTGGCTCACATGTTGAGTAACGTGGGAGGCCACTGGACAAGATCCACCTTAGTTGCTATAATGAAAGCAGAAGGCAGGGGTGCTAGTGATAAATGACCAGAACCAGTTAGGAGGCTTTTGCAATAATCCAGGCAATATAGATGTGGTATCTAAAGTTGTGTCTCTAATCACACAGAGCAGGGGTTGGCAAATTACAGCCTCTAGGCTCAAATCAACTTGCTGCTTATTTGGGGAATAAACTTTTTTGGAACTCAGACACACTCATTCATTTACATATTGCATATGGCTACTCTCCCCCTACAACAGATGAGACCAAAGTCAAACATATTTAATACTTGGCCCTTTTCAGAAAAAGTCTGCCCACCTCTGATTTATGATCTCCTGGAAGGGGGATTATGACAGTAAAACTTCCCCCTGGATGTGCAAAACAGCATAAGCACAAATATTGTTTTTCTTCATTATGATTCTATGTAGTCCTTGCACTTTGCAGAAGATGGAGAAAATTATACCTGGGTTTTAGTGAATGGAACAATATGAAAATAAGATTAGCCTTTCGATAAGAGATAACAAAGAATATCATTCAGTCAATCAAGAAATATTCTTCAGAAATGACATTTATCAATCACAAAATTTAATGAGCTAGAGATACATCAAATAAACACACAAGTAAATATGTAATTACAAAAGCACCAAGTGCCATGAGGGAAAGAATTGGGCTCAATGGATAGAACAACACAGGACATACTTTCTATGAGGGGAGGTCGATGGAAATACTACTTGTGTTGAGACCTGAAGGATGAGTGGGAGTGAAAGATAAAGGAAGCACTTCATGTGCAAGAACAAGATGTAAAAAGGTGGTAAAATGGAATTAGAAGAATCTGGAAGAAAACACAGGCACACAGACACACACATACCCCATGCACATGCACATCCATGAAGGCTAGACATCATGGCTGGAGGAAATGATTATAGAATGGGTTGGGCATACAGTCTGGATTGAAAATACTGAGCTTTGTAGATCAAATAAAGGGGTTTTGATTTTATTGTAAGTTTAATGGAAAGCCATTGAAGAATGTAAGGCAGAAAAGTTTTAGTAAGTTGTATCTTTTATATACAACTCTGGAGGAGTACAGATTGAAGTCAGGCAACAGTTAGGAGCTGTTTTGCAGTGACTCAGGAGAGAAATGATTATGTGGCTTACACTAAGTTTCGTGTATAGTTTAATTCAATAGACAACTATTGTATTTTTATGATAAATAAATATTCTTGGTTCTATGTTGGCAGGGCAAAGGTAAATGGGAGACTGTCTGCCTTTAATAGATATACAACTCTGAAGCATAAGAAAATTATGCAAATATTTTTATATGTAGCCAACTATGATAAATCTAAATTCTGTAGGATGGCTTAAAGAGTATCATTGGAGCCCAAGATAATGAAAATTTCTACTGCCTTAATTGGTGAAAAAACTTAGTCTCCATTGTACTCCAAAGATAAGCATAGTATCTCAGTATCGCACACATCATAGAGACTTGGGAAATATTGGGAGGATGACATGAATCATGTGTGTGGACTCCTGTCTTATTCATTGTTTCCAAGCATGTTATCAATTGGCCCGTTCCTTGGCACCAGACTTTCTCTATGCCACAATCAGACATCCTTTCAGGACAACTATGCCCCTCCCTGAGCTAACAGCTTGCTTGCCTTTATTCTGAGTTGGTTGTGTCTGGCTTCACAGTGTGAAAGGAAGCCAAGAATAAGAAGTGAATATGCCAAATAAAGTTAAACTAGTTCATAGAAGTCCAGAATCCAATAAGCTTATCTTGTATTGTGGCCCAGGGTTATTGGACTCATTTTGGATCTACAAAAGGGTTCTAGGGTCCTCACCTCTCACCTTGTACACACTAGATATTCAATAAACATTAGTTAAATAAAAAAAATACAAAGTAAGCTGTGATGAAGTTTCAGTTAAGCCAGTTCATTCACAGAGTAAAGAATATTCCAGAGTGTTTTCCTGCTGCTAGTGAGAGAGTCTGCCAAACCCATTCTTTCCCTAGCCCTCCAGGCTGGACTCACTTCCACTTATGGTCTTACACAGCATGAGCCAACTCAGGCAGAAAATATATTGTAAACCTTAGTCTCACCAAGAGTTGGAGGCTTGAATTAGGCCCGGGGCCATAGAATATGACTCTTCAGGGGACAGGACAAACTACTGATTAAAGTTAGGCATTTGGAGCCTAGATTCTCTCATTCTTTCTCCTATATTCGGGTTATATAACTGGGCAAATTTCTTAACAGCTATGAATCCTAATTTCTTCATTTATAGAAGGAGAAATATTTCATACAGGATAAAACCCTTATTGTAAATCTTGGAATGACACTAGTGTTGAATAAATAGTAGCTGTTGTTAAATTTCTGTGGTGATGGGGATCATTGTGGACATTTTGGATATAAGGAGATTGGCAGTTTCTGGTGGTAGGCTCATCCTCATCACTTCATTAACATTGCAGTAGCATGCCATTGATATTGTGGAGCCTTACCTATAGAATTACAATGGTATTTACTCTATTATTGTTTATTGTGCTTTGATATTATTTCTTGTGCAGAAACCTGATAATCATAAGTCAGTCTAGAAAAGAGACCCCAAAAAATCCAACTCTTACATATTTTCTACCACTTTTGTTTTCTAAAACATGGCCACTTTGAATGGCATGCATTGATATAATGCCTGTATTTTATTCCTTCCACATAAAATATCCCTTGAAACAAATGCACTTTCAAATCTAGAATGTAGTTACAGGCCTTTAGTAGCCAAATAGAAACAGTGGGAAGGGATTTTGGAAACAACCATACTATAGAATTAAGAAACTTTTCTCAGTAGAGGACTGTTTGCTTTCCCATGTGTCAATAAAATTGCCTAAGATTTTGTCAGCTAAATGGTCTTGCTCTTATTTTGCATTAGTTTGAGTTTCCAAAAGCACAGCCACAGGAAAAAATGTGTTTTTTAAATTATTATAATAATGAATGCTGTCATTAAAGTGAGACTTCTGGATTTGGATAAGATGGAGAAGACTCGTTTTTTGTTCTATCTCCTGATAAATGTCATTATACACCCTATGAACACAATTCAAAAGACAAATGTAAGTAGACTCTGAAAGGTGGAATGAAGGTGGCTATACTAACTGGAGACCTTGGGACTTGAGCAAGATGGGATGAGTTCCCTACACTTTCTTTGAACGTCCTAGCCTGAGTGCTGCAGAAGCCCTTAACTTGGAAGTTCCTGAAAACACAGCCCCTTTCCCCCCACGCCCCTCCAAAAAATCCCTCCATAGCCTTCTCTCAAACCAAGAGACCAGAAAGTGAGTGGTCCAGCTGGATGGCAATGTTTTTGAAAATATTCAACCTACTTCAGCCAAACATTGTGGGGGGAAAAAAACCATGCCTTCTTCCCTCCCTCTCCTGTGGTGCTGGTGGAGGCTGAGTGGAGAGCCTTGATTTCTGATGCCACCTGGAAGCACCTCGTAGCAAGGCAGGGTGACTTTCTGATTCCCTGTAGCCAGGGTGGTATCAGCAGAGACTGTGGAGGAAACCTGGACTCCCTGACATTACCCCACGCTGCTCTCCTTCCCCTTACCAATTAGAGAGACAGGAGGAGTTGTGAGGGGGGAATTGAAAAGGAGGGAGCTGGAGAAAGGACTTCTTTAAAACTTTATTGGGCACATTTTTAGTAACCCACACATGTAACTGATTAGAATCACACTGCAAAATGTTTAAGACATAAATACAGTGTAGAACACAGTGTTAGAGTTCATATATATATATATATGTATATGTATTTGTTGTTGATTTTAGAGAGAAACATGGATATGAGAGAGAAACAAGGGTCGGTTGCCGCCTGCATGCCTCCTACTAGGGATTGAGCCCACAGCCAGGAATCACACTGGTAACCTCTTGGTGCATTGGACTATGTTTAACCAACTGGCCAGGGCTGTTCTAGTTTTTATATTAGCTGCTGAGTAGCCATATAAAAAGCAGACATAACATCATTGCACAGGCTATGAAGACTAAGTCGTCATCAGAACCACATCCCACAAAAGTAGGTCAGGACCTGCATGATGATCTTAAAGAGAAACTCTGCTATGAGAAGCTTAGGATCCAGAATCTGATAACATGATGCCCCAAATATCTGGTTATTGTTACTGGCACAATCCCTGGACACTCTGATGGCCATGAACAAGTTCTCCACATTCCCCCCACTCTTTAGCTCTTGCTCATTTGATATGATCTATGAGTTTGAATTTTGTCTTTCTTTCCCCCGCTTGAGCTCAGAGCCCTGATTCCAACCACAGCCTCTAGGACATTAATTAACATTCCCAGAAGCAGTAGCTGATTCTGTTCCACATGTTCCCAGCGGGGAATAAACTCTGTGAATGGGTCAATTAAATAGAAATATAATGCTGCCCCATTTTTGGGGTGGGTTGGGATGGGAGGGGAGGGCTCTTCGGACATATGACCAATAATGCCCTAAAGCTGGGTCCATTACCCCGATGATAGTCTTTGCCATCCCATTCTGGGCTGAGATTACAATATCTCTTCAATAACACAGGCTTTTGAAACCTAATGCTTTCCTTATTTTCAAATCTCTCTCAGGATTGCAACATAAATTGAGTGTCAAACTACCCAGCAGGGTGCCTGGTGTACACAGTGGGTGCTGTAAATATTTACTCAAATTAAAACCATAAGTTATGTTTTGAATGATTTGTTCACACTAATGGATAGTTCAAATGGCACTTTAATCATGATACCTAAGAAACCTAGAAGCAAACTATAATCTTGAGATTAGAAATTATCATTGTAGTTTGAGACGGTGACCTTGTGA